>BRDA01088798.1:0-10056 GCA_036984385.1 Crenuchus spilurus
TTTGTTTGATATTAAATATGTAAAGCTGCTTTGTGACAATGCCCATTGTAAAAAGCGCTATATAAATAAATTTTGATTTGATTTGATTTGATTTATATTTGCTTCTATCTCACCCGTTTAATCTTATTCTGCCTTTTTTTAATCATTTGCTTAATTCTCCATCCTTGTCCCTCACTCCCTCTCTCACACATGCACACACATTCACTTTTTTTCTCTCTTTGTTTCTTTATCTGTTTCTGCATCTCTCTCTCTCTCTCTCTCTCTCTCGTCATCATGCTGTGTGATCTATTCTCCATATGGCTTTAGCAGCACCAGTCCTCAGCTGTGTTTTAGCACAAGGCAGACTCTCTGTGCACGTCTTACATAAGCTTCACCATTTCAAAGCTCTTTTGAGCCTCATTAGGGGGGAAACCTGGAGCATGGCTTCCACATCTTCTCTGATGTTCTAAGGTAAAGAAGAGGCGTCTTCCGTCTGCTAAAACCAGCATACAGAGAGGAGAAGTGCAAAGCAGGAGTGCCTGCTGATGGTACGCATTTCATACTGGAGACACTCATACTGGTTATACTGCAGGGTTCACTGAGGAAAGCCACAGACTGCAGGAGAACCAGCCGAACATGAAATTAATTCCCATAGTTCCCAGTGAGGCCACATCGTGTTTTTTGTTCAAACTTATTAGAGTCAATATGAAGTCAAAATGGACATTTATACCTTGTTACTTTATATCAGTGGTGTTAAGCATTCCTCTTCATATTGAAAATGTAACTGAATATAAAAGTTGTTTTGATTATGTCACCAGTGGGTAGGAAATATACAGTGAGGAAAATAAGTATGAACACCCTGCGAATTTGCAAGTTCTTCCACTTAGAAATCATGGAGGGGTTTGAAATTTTCATTTTAGGTGCATGTCCACTGTGAGAGACATAATCTAAAAGAAAATCACAAAGTATGATTTTTAAATAATTTATTTGTGTTACTGCTGCAAATAAGTATTTGAACACCTGTGAAAATCAATGTTAATATTTGGTACAGTAGCCTTTACTGGGGTCAAACGTTTCCTGTAGTTTTTCACCAGGTTTACACACACTGCAGCAGGGATTGTGGCCCATTCCTCCACACAGATCTTCTCCAGATCAGCCAGGTTTCTGGGCTGTTGCTGAGAAACACAGAGTTTGAGCTCCCTCCAAAGATTTTCTATAGGGTTTAGGTCTGGAGACTGGCTAGGCCACTCCAGAACCTTGATATGCTTCTTACAGAGCCACTCCTTGGTTATCCTGGCTGTGTGCTTTGGGTCATTGTCATGTTGGAAGACCCAGCCACGACCCATCTTCAATGCTCTAACTGAGGGAAGGAGGTTGTTCCCACAAAATCTCACAATACATGGCCTCGATCATCCTCTCCTTAATACAGTGCAGTTGTCCTGTCCCATATGCAGAAAACCACCCCCAAAACATGATGCTTCCACCCCCATGCTTCACAGTATGGATGCTACTCATCATTCTTCGTCCTCCAAACACGGCGAGTGGAATTAAGACCAAAACATTCTATTTTGGTCTTATCTGACACCAGCATTTTCTCCCATGACTCCTCTGGATCATCCAAATGGTCATGGGCAAACTTAAGATGGGCCTGGACGTATGCCGATTTAAGCAGGGGAACCTTCCTTGCCATGCATGACTTTAAACCATGACGTCTTAGTGTATTAGCCACAGTAACCTTGGAAACAGTGGTGCCAGCTCTCTTCAGGTCATTGACCAGCTCCTCCCGTGTAGTTCTGGGCTGATTCCTCACCTTTCTTAGGATCATTGACACACCACGAGGTGAGATCTTGCATGGAGCCCCAGTCAGAGGGAGATTGACAGTCATGTTTAGCTTCTTCCATTTTCTAATAATTGCTCCAACAGTTGATCTTTTTTCACCAAGCTGCTTGGCAATTGCCCTGTAGCCCTTTTCACTTTTCACAATCTTGTCTCTGGTGCCTTTGGACAGCTCTTTGGTCTTAGCCATGTTAGTAGTTGGGAGTCTTACTGATTGTGTGGGGTGGGCAGGGGTCTTTATGCAGATATTGACCTCAAATAGGTGTTTCTAATTTAGAATAATAAGTGGAGTGGAGGTGGACTTTTTAGAGGTGGACTAACAGGTCTTTGAGGGCCAGAATGTTTGCTGATTGGCAGGTGTTCAAATATCAGATTTTTTTCTTTTAGATTATGTCTCTCACAGTGGACATGCACCTAAGATGAACATTTCAGACCCCTCCATGATTTGTAAGTGGGAGAACTTGCAAATTTGCAAGGTGTTCAAATGCTTATTTTCCTCACTGTAATATTAACCAATAATTGCATGTATACTGTATCTTCCCTCACCCCCTCTCTCCACTCCCATCAGTCATCATTTACTGTCATCTACAAAACTGCCAAATGTTTGTGGTCACCAGTCTGTTTAGTGTTTCTTCTTAAATGAAGGTTATTAATACACTAATATTCAATTGATCCTCGTCTGAGAAGGTTTAAACCAGATGTTGGCACACTGTTTTGCACTTTCGTGGTCATGTGCTCCTACTGGATTACAAATGCCACTCCAACTCATCCCAAAAGTACACAGTAAATTTGCCAGTGTTAAATCAACACTATTAGAGTTAAATTAACACTGAGGGTGTTAAAATGTAACACTCTCCGTGTTAATTTAACTCTAATAGTGTTGATTTAACACTGGCAGATTTACTGTGTACTGGAACTGAAGCTCCATCACTGTAAAGCTCCAGAGACTGTAAGGTGGTGGTTTAGTTAAATATCAAATGGATCATATTCTGTTACCTCAATGTATAGTCAATCAGCCAGATCAGCCATTCAGAAGCTTGGTGCTTCTTTAGATTTATTTTAAAGCTACACAATCATTAACACTAGAGATTTCATCAACTACCTTATAACAGTGATTCCTGTTAAATGTCTGCTGTATTATGTGATGATGTGATGAGAAATATAGGCTGCCTCATGCTCATCTGGTTCAGTTCTTCACTGTCATCATAACTTCCTCCATCTGGCTCTGCTCTGCATCTTCTCAGACCAGACATAAGCTTCAACAAACAGTGTGATGAGAAAATCATTGGCTGTGGTGCTCCACCTTCAAAGACCTTTACTCTGCTAGAATGAGGAAGACAGCTGGGACCACTCCTCATCCCCTGGTCACTTTTGCTTCTGGCAGTTTCAGTCTCAGCTGAGACCAAGAGAGATCCTTAATGACCACATCCACTTTCACCTCCACATAGTGGAGCACTTTCAGCAACTCAACAGGAGATCATCTGAGCCAACAGTGGACATCCCACTGTGTCAGGACATTATAGCACAAAGAGACACTAACTGTGCAGGATCACTGAGCTTCAGCTGGACCTCCACTCACATCTCTATGAGCAGATACACAAATAGGTACAGAATTGAACCGAAAACCCTTTACATACAGCCTATTAATGAATGAATGAAACCTTCATTGACTCAATGCAAATTTGTCTTACACACAAGAAAACTACATCATATACAACATCACACAGGTCTCGAGCGAGGCAGGACACAATGTGTGGAGATAGTGGCTTATTTAGAAAAATGAGAAATGAAACATAAGATATAAACTAGAATAAACACAAGAGTAAAGATCAGACCTTAAAGACAAACTGAAGATAATCAGAATGTAGATTTTTAGCAAACTTCAATGGCAAGCCCAGATCCTCAACTAACAGCAGCAATGCCTAAGCAAGAACACAAGGAAAGAGACTGAATATAAACTTAATTACAAAGAAAATAGGGCTGTGAAACAAGAAACAGGTGAAACCAATGACAGAGGAAGTGACAAAGGCGGAGCAAAGGTAGAGACATAGACGTAAACAAGAGCACTTGAACAAGAAACCAGGATGGGAGGTAAAACAGGAATTGTATGTGAAAATGCATCATCAACAAACAAACAACAATACATATCACTCAAACATCTGTGACATTAAAACATCTCATGATGATTACACTTTGCAACTTATAGGACTTCAATGCTGTACACATCTTGATGCCAGATACCACAGGTCATGTTCAAAGTCTATGTCTCCGGGGGCACATGGAGGACCAACAACATATTAGCCGTATTAGCAGGTTTTAGGTTTTAATTTTATGGCTGTTTGGTGTAAGTAAGTACCAAACTGAATCCCCTCAAACTATGTTTTAGTCTTAAATGACTTGTTTATGTATTTCCTGAGACTGCATGGCTTATTTTTATTCATACAAAATAAATAAACAGACAAAAGTCAGAGTTTAGAATGGCTGATGCTGCTGTTTGTGCTTCGGTCTAACTTTGGCTAATTGGCAGGATATATACTTTCATCTCACAGCTAACAATATAAAAATAAAGAAGCAATACATACACACTTTGGCTGACATTTGAGGCTAAATGTTGTACTTGTGATCTCTCTAGTATTGTTATTTTCACCCTTTATTATCTCCCTAGTGTTGTTTTGCATATTCTCGACACATTGTTGTGAAAACAGTGAATAAATATGCCTAATGAAGTCTTCTTCATTTTGACTTCACTGTTGCATCATGCTGAGCAGGAACTTCTTCACAAGCCTGAGAAAAACATACATATAGTGGCTGTTGCCACATTGTCATGACCTGTCAAATACATCAATACGGGAGCTGATGGGAGAATTTAGTCTGACAGCAGGAGGCTCTGATTGACAACTCCGGCGCCTTGTTAGCTTTGGAGACTGGTCCTCCACCTACTCAGAGTTTGCTGGCTAACATTAGGATCTTTAGGAAGAGGGATATAGACAGGAGTGAGATACTCAGGTGGGCTCTAACAACACTGCTGGTGAGACAGAAACACGGACCGAGAGAGAGAGAGAGAGAGAGAGAAAGAGAGAATCATTACCAACAACAAAATATTATGCTGTCAGCTAATGAAGGAATGTCAATATAAACACCATTACATATGTCAATAACCAAATTACTCTCAGTTCTTAGATGGTGCTTTATTTTATGAAGATGGGACAAAAGTATTGGGACGTCTGCTCATTATTTGTCTCTACTGTCCATGGAAGGATTTCTCCTACATTTTTCTGCAGCATTGCTGTGAGGATTTGATTGCATTCAGCCACAAGAGTATTCAGGATGATCACCACCACCATTTCATCCACAACTCATCCCAAAGGTATTGAGAACACAGTTCCACTACTTCACTGTTAAAAGCATGTAACATAAAATTATCACCAAATTCTGTGTTTTTAGTCAACTTCACTCCAACTCATTACCACCAATTGTACACTTATTTTTGGACTGTATGGTCAATAGATCTAATTTACATAAAGTTATACCTAATTTTTGAGTAAAAATGAGCAAACATTCTGAATTATTTTGCCAAAAATTACACTTAGAGACATGTAAATGGACGGCTTATTACAGACTGGTAGACATGCACACAGATTCAAATGTTAATTGATTTTAATATGAAACCTCTGATATTAAAATATGTCTAGCTGACATGACACAGACAGAACAAATGTATATGTTAACAACTTACAATAGTAGGTGAACATGGACTGCCAAATTGCAAAACACCAGTTTACAAGTCCAGATTCTGTTTGATGGAGTGACAGCAGTGACGGCAAATCACACGTTAGCAAGAAATGGCAGAGCCAATCGATGAACTTGTAGGCAGTCTAAAGAGAAACAGACTTCAGATTGCGTGGCTTGGATTTCCGCTTGGTCCTAGTGCTCGACTTGTCTCCTTTTAATATATAGCATAACACTGTTTTTGGATGGTAAAAACTGCAGGGGACCAAAACTGCCTGTTGAAAAAGTGCAGGGGACATATCCCCGCTGTCACACCACCAAATTATGTCCGTGCATGCGGAGCCCCAGCATAAGGATGAAAGAGCTCTGGAGCCGCAGGTTGCCGACCACTGGACTAGACAATCCATGCATTTGTACATCTGCATCAGTGGAAGGGGTGTCCACAAACATTTGGACACAATGTATTTGGCACATCAGTTTGACTATATATTAAGCAGATATAGTTGAAGTATCAGATGGAGTAAAATAACAGAAGCACTCATCCTTTATAGAACATGAAACAGGAACAGGAAAGTAATGAGCTAAGAACGTGTATGTATTTTTTTTTGTAATATCTGTTTCCTACGATTGCTGCATTGTGTTCCCATCTCCTGTGGGGAAGAAAATATGTCACCAGCGCCCCCACACTACTGCAAAGCAATTACAAATGGCCTGTTCACTGTCAAATCTGCATAATGGACATGTCACCATCTTTCCCTGTGTTACAGAGAAAAGAAGCCCACCATTAATCTATAATTAATACATCTACCAACGCACTTTCACACTTTACTCGCACCAGCTCGCAGTGCTGAGCTCATTTGCTGCTAATGATAGTGAGATGAATCTGATTACTGGAGGTAGAACTTCATGCACTTTACACCACCAGTGGCCTACTCAGTGGTGCTGATAATATTATGCATGTGATCTTTACCAGATGAATGAACTCTCCTTTCATTCCTTCTGTCATAATGAGCCACTCGATACGCAGAGTAAGTCTGGCATTCTTCACAAGGTAAATTAGATTATCTCTTTTTCAGCCGGTAAACTGCTGCACTGTAAGATTGCATTGCTCTTTGGGCCAGACTTTCAAACCTCAGCCAGATTAAATCAGCTTCCTTTCACACTTGGCCTTTGGTCTGATTTAATTACTTTTCTCAAAACTGCATTAAACAAACAACAGGAAGAAAAAACTTTGAAGACTTTGGAGAGAAGACAGTACCTCAGCCTTCAGTCTAGACAAAAACTGAGCAGGAGTGCTCTGGAGGGGATTTTTCAGTCTCAGAGGCCTGCTTGTACAGCACCAGCGATCGATAAAGTCAATAAAGCTAACACCAACAGCAGGCCAGTGTATTGAACGCTTGGTAGAGATTGATTCACCATATAGCTCTCACCTGTCCTTCAGCATCATCTCCATCCCCTCTGGACTAGTCCAACTCAGTAGCACAGTTCGTAAATGCACAATTGCTAATTTGAGCAACCCTCAAACATTGTTTGCATGTTTTAACACAACACAGACACCAAATGCTAAAAATAAACTCAAATAAGCATGTTTATGAGATGATTCCATTAATACTTTTCAGGTCCTTCAGGTATTCTTTTCTCGGTCTGTCTGACTTTTCAACCAGGTAGTTCTTTCGTTAACACTTTATAATAACTTTCATTAATAAGCCATTAACTAATAATTAATAACTGTGAACAAATCATTAGTTCATGAGAATTTGAATATTCATTTTTGCAAATGTTAACAAATCATTAATAAATCATTAGTAAATCATTTGTTAATGAAATTATCATGAACTAATGATTTGTTCACAGTTATGTATCATTAGTTAATGAGCTATTAATGAAAGTTATTATAAAGTGTTACCGTTCTTTCCCCTACATGTCAGCTCAGACAATCCTGGAGCTCTGGCTCTAATCGGGTCCAGGTGTATGGCATTAGAAGCGATACACAAGGGCCAGCTGAGGATATCTTCACATGATATCTTCCTTAAATCTTTTTCATCTTTGGCATGTAGAATGTCCATTTTATTTTTCAAAAAACAAGCTGAAACATGGACTCCTCTGACCACAGAACATGTCTCCACTGTCTTTCAGTCCATCTCAGATGAGTGTAGGTTCAGAGAACTCACCAGTGTTTCTGCAAATTAATTCTGACCTCTGTATATAACAGAGTTTCAGGTTGTGTTTTTTGATGCCGTGGTGGACTGTGTTAAGTGACAATGATTTTTTAAAGCACTCCTGAGCCCATGTGACTATTTCCATCACAGACACATGACAGTTTCTCAAACAATACCACCTGAGGTCTTCATGATCACACATTCAGCAGCAGTTTCCTCTCTTGGTCTTTACACAGAGAGATTTCCCCTGACCACATGAATCTTTACATGATTTCATGACTGCAGATAGCGAAAGAGCTCAAATATTTACAATCTTACACTGAGAAACATTGTCTGAGAACTGATTTACAATTCTCTCACCAGGTATGGTGCAAAGTGGTGAACCACGACCCATCCTTGCTTGCATAGACTAAACCTTTGATGGCTCCTTTTGTGCTCAGTCTTGATGAATTCACCTGTTACCGGTTCAACAGATAATTGTGGAACAGTGTTATTTGTCATTTTCAGTATTATTTCGCCTCTGTCCCTATTTTTATAAGTGTGTAACAGGCATCAATTTCTTAATTTGTTCATATTTAACTAATAAAAAAACATTGGGCTTTTTTTTTTCTTTTTGTCTGTTAAAGAAAAGTTTAATTGAATTAACAAATGAAGACCTACAGTTTGTATTGCATGTTTAGAAACTGGGTTTGTAGAATATGTTTGAGTCCTGTTAAAAATACATTAAAAAATAAGTTTTACATATCTAATTTGTAACATATTTTGCTAATAATTATGCAAGAGTGCAATTAATGTTTTCCAAAGCAGTCTTTTTTTGTCTGTGGATCAGAAGCTCATTGATTCCAGACTTGAATTATTTACTAATGAAAAAAAACTTGGTTGGTTGTTTTATTTTCAATTTAGTTACAAGAGTAAAGTCCATATAATAAACCAGAGATAACAGAGTTAAGAGATTTGTGGACTTGCACAAGATTAAAATGATGCGTTATTTTAAACACATTGTGATTTTTGAATTGAAATCTAATTGATTTGGAAATGTAAGTCATTTCTTGAGACCTGTAAGCCCCAATTTTTTTATTGTGCCTTCTTAACTTTCTTCTAATCAGAGGAATAATTAAGTAATTAAATATATTGTTGAGGAACACAACAATAGTGAGCTATTTAGTGTATTTAGTGTGTATGTAAGCCTAGCAAAGATTCTGCCAGGTAAACATAAAGCTATGTCATATACTCACCTGATGTCTCATCCAGTCACCAATCACCACCAGTCTATAAAAAAGTCAACTCACCCACCGTTCTCTGATCAAATGTTTCTCTCTGTCCTTCACAAAGTTTTGGTCCTGTCCAGTTGTTTGTGTGTTGGCTCTGCCCCTGCAGGCTTTGCTCACAGGATGTGCAAGAATCAGATCATCACTTTCACTGCCGATGGGGCCTACGCCAAAGACTCTTCACACCAAAGATTATCCATGTCGATATTGTTCACATCAATTATTCATTGCACTTGATGATACAAATTCTTGTCACAAATCAATACATTTAATTTTTAACTCATCTACTCTAGCATAATTATAGTTCATTTAACAGATAGTGAGGGAGGCTCAATGCATAATTAATAATTATTACATTTTATACATCATGGTCTTCTTTGTCTCTACCTTGTCCATGATTTCACTTAACAGGACCAAGCTGGCTGTTACTCCTTACATGTATGTATATGTATAATTATATGTAAAAAATATCTTCTATGTGTTGTTTTATATTTTTCAGAGTTTTGATGTTAATCTGAGTTTGAATGCTTGAGTCTAACCTGTCCAGATATGTTTGAGTGATGATGCCTAAAAAGCAGAAAATCCTATGTCATTCATCTGAACTATATCATCTCTTTAAGCACTTCTCTCTAACACATGACATTATTTTCATGGTATAGACATGGGACTTTACAACACGGGATATGCTGCGTTATAACAGTAGTGTAAGTATATGTGTGCTTTTGCGCTTCAATGTCCATAAACCTACTCCATTTCCTTGGTAGGCATGAACTTGCCCACTGGGCAAAAACTGCTGAGATCTACTTTGAAACAGCATCAGGGAATATGCAGCAATGTGAAATCAACCTTCAGTGTAGAAATGTGTCATGTTGTTTTTAAAAGCCCTGAAAACAGGTTGTAAAATACATTACAGCCAGTTTCCAGTTACAATTTAATATTTTTTTATTATGTTTATTTTTTATTGATATCTTTACATTTACTTAAAAATATTTATGCAATTTTACACTAATACACAACTGATCAAACTTTTGGGGTCATCCAAATATTTCCATAACAAAACATTCTTATGCATATATATATATATA
>BRDA01088807.1:5815-18315 GCA_036984385.1 Crenuchus spilurus
GTGTGTGTGTGTGTGTGTGTGTGTGTGTGTCTGGTGTAAATTAGTGTGTGTGTGTGTGTGTGTGTGTGTGTGTGTGTGTGTCTGGTGTAAATTAATTTGTGTTGAGAGTCCCTGGAGCATGTCCCTCTCTCAATGTCTCTCTGACTCTAATTACGTAATATCGATAAATATTGTAAATTCTCTTACTCATTTACGATAATATATATTTATTACATTATATTATATTGTTTTATTATGTCGGGTATACATAGTATGATTACAGTCATGTGTGTGTGTGTGTGTGTGTGTGTGTGTGTGTGTGTGTGTGTGTCTGGTGTAAATTAATTTGTGTTGAGAGTCCCTGGAGCATGTCCCTCTCTCAATGTCTCTCTGACTCTAATTACGTAATATCGATAAATATTGTAAATTCTCTTACTCATTTACGATAATATATATTTATTACATTATATTATATTGTTTTATTATGTCGGGTATACATAGTATGATTACAGTCATGTGTGTGTGTGTGTGTGTGTGTGTGTGTGTGTGTGTGTGTGTGAGGGAGGTTAACTCAGCAGCAGTGGGCTGCCTCTCTTGGCCTGGGCCATCAGTAATTACCCTGCTCATTAGCACTGAGGTGCAGGAGACAGGCCTGGGCACACCTCACCCTTCACACACATCACCACACTGTGGGCACACACACACACACACACACACACACACTGGACTCGGTGACCCTGGGGAGAGCAGGATAAGACCCTGATGGAGGATATAACTGTCATAAGAACAGAGTTGGGAGGTCAGGTTAGGCTGCAGGTCTCTAAACTCGTTCTATTAGAGAACTAATATACACACACTCACTGGCCACTTTATTAGGAACACCTGCCTCCGAGCTCCGTGACACGGTGATGTGGGCAGGTCTAGATAATGGGACTTAATTTCAGCCTGTTTTGTTGAGCTTTGCGTGGTATTTGGTTTCCACACTAGGAAGTGTTTTGGGATTTGTGTTTAGACTTAATGCCCCCTGCATTGACATTTTGTATGTTTCGTATGTTTGCATAAGTGAACAGAGTCAGAATCACCTGTTTTAAAGAACTCTGTCAGTTTGAGTCAGAATCGTTTATTATCAGAGGACTCAGTTAAATGTAAACTAGTATAACTGTTGACTAGTATATGTACTCTGTCAGATGAATACATTTCCTCACTGATGTTGACTGTGCAGAGTCAGTGGAAGCTGAGTTGAATGTGGTTGTGGATTAGCGATTTTGATGGCCAGTGTGAGGAGATAACTGGACCGCTGTGCTGACCTTTCCTTCATCTTCACAGGCTTGATCAGATTTTGTGTAGCTGTTCTTTGTGAGTGCCTCACGATTTTGTGTGTGTGTGTGTGTGTGTGTGTGTGTGTGAGAGGGAGAGAGAGCCCTGCATCTGGGTGAGCTTTTCCAGGTATCCGACAGGCCCCTGCCTCCCCCTCCCCTTCCCTGCTGATTTGATTAGGCCACTGGCTCGCTGTGTCTGTAATTGCATTTGCCTGTTGCTGTGTGTTTAAGAATAGCCTCGGTCCCCGTAGCCCTCCCCTCCTGATTTCCCAGCTGCCTCAGGGAGCGCTGGGGATAACAAGTCGTCATGACAACCACGCTCACATTGGAGACCTGCTCGGCTGCTCACTGACTTTGCACTTTCAGTACCGGCTGACTTATTTATTTATATTTCCTTTCCCCCTTTTTTTCCTCCTCTGCTTTTATTGCGGTGATTATTTTTGTCAGCAGTTCGATGCGGTTTACCTGTGGCTCCCACAGCGCAGACTACAAAAACCAAATGTGACATGAGTTCATTTAGGAGCCAGATCTGTAAGAACCCATCCTGCTACACTCTTAAAAATAAAGGTGTGAAATGCTTATTTGGAGCTGCTTTTTTAGTAAGTGCTGAAGAACTTTTAAGAACCTCTTAAAATTCAGACTCAATTAACCCTCTGGGGTCAACGAATGCATCAAATTGGATGTTTCTGCCTTTTTCCATGAATATTTTTATGATAATAAAGCTGAAGAGTTTGCCAGTTTTGGCTCAAAATAGAAATGACTTTCAAATATTTCATATGGTAGATGTATTTGGGTCATATTTAGCCCAAAGTTGAAATGTGCCACACCAAACCACAAGTGCCTTTATGCTCTGCTAATTTGGCTAAATAGTTCTGGCATAGATGGTAGATTGTGTTTGGGCCACAAACCTTTAACATGACAGCTACCAGGGATTAAATTTAGATTCCAGGTGGGTAGGGACAGAAAATAAATAAATAAATAAATATTAATACATGACTTAAAAATTATTAATAATAATATTTTATTAAGAATTACTAGTTATTATTAATAATATATTAATTATAATGATTAATTGTTATTAATAATGAAATAATTAAATTAATATTAAAATGAATCATTAATAAAATATTAATAAATGCTAAAATATGAATAAACATGCATGTAGCATAAAATTATCACCCAATTATGTGCTTCACTTTGTTAGTCAACTTATTACCACCAATTTTACACTTATTTTTAAAACATATGGTCAATAGACTTAATTTACATAAAGTTATACCTCATTTGTGAGTAAAAATAAGCAATTAACATTTGTCAATTTGGCCCAAAGACCACAGAAGGGTTAACATTTAACATTTTAAATAATCAACTCAATAAAAGCTTCCAAACACAGACACAGATTTAAATACCAAACATGTTAACTTACAGTGGCAGGTGAACATGGACTCCTGGCCAACTAGCAAAACACCATTTACCATGTTGAGTGACAGCAGGGACAGCCAATCACATTAGCAAGAAATGGCAGAGCCAATTGAAGAGCTTGTGGGTGGTCAAAAGGGAAACAGGCTTCAGTTTCAGCAGCTGTTTTCCACTTGGTCCTAGTACTTGACCTGTCTCCAGTTAACACAGTGGAACCTTGACTTACGAGTAGAGCTGGGCGATATGGCCAAAAATTTTATCACATTTTTCTATATTTATCAATCTCGATAATTATCACGATATTAAATTTTCTAACACTGTCATAGTTTTAAACAACATCTTTCTAAAACATCTGACTAAATACATGAAATGTTACTATTTAAAATATTAAAATGTTTATTGCCAGAACATAATATTGTAGCGTACGGCTGGACGCGTTGAAAGGATGGACGAGAAAAATGTTTAGTCATCGCTTTATTGTTGAAACTTACAATGATTGCTGTTGGCCGCAGCCACTCCAAAATAACAGGCTAGAGAACCAAGCTAACAGGCTAATGCTAGCACTCGGGCTGACACACACACACACAGCAAGCCCCCTCCTTCTCCTCCTCACACAAACAGACCAGCACACAGCGACTTCGTGCTCTCTCGCCCAGCCAATCACAGCTTGTCTTAAACACAACAGTGCATTTTGGCGGCGCTGGTGAGGAGGAGCTAACAAGCAGCAGTATTAGACTTCTGAACTCACTGTCAAGCTGCTTAGACGTGAAATGAAAAAGTACATTAATGCTTATCGAATTCTATTGTCTGGCTTATTGTCGTCATTGAGGGAAAATTATCGTGAAAAAAATAAATATAATTTTTATCGATTGTAAGTGACCTAACTTACCAATTTTCTGATACGAACCGTCGCTCCGTAATATTTTTGCTTTATGATGTGAGCCAAGCTCTGAGTTACGAGCGAGTGCCTTGTTGCTGTGTAAACAAACAAAGCTCTTTGGACAGGATTTTATTGAAATGGACTGTCACTAATCGATTTGAACAGGAAACCCAATTTGGACTACACATGTACATAGGCATGTCATTTACAAATAAAGTTTTACGACATTGAATCAGAGTCGTTTTTAGTGAAAGATGAAAACTTTCTGTTTTATTAAAGTTATGTTTAATTTTTTGTTAAAAAGAAATAAGTTGTGTTTTATCACACTTTGTAGGATTACTTACTAAAGAGTGAATTTACACACTGTGGGGAACAGATGTGCGTTAAGCAACAGCAGGGATGCCAGGTCCCTAAAAATCTCCATCCTGCACACACACCACACTCCAACCCCTCTCCCACCACCCCAAATTGCATCCGTGACTACTACTATCAGGCCAGTTTTGGCCCAAAACATAAATGACTTTCAAATAATTCACATTGTAGATTTGGGCTACTTGTGACCCAAAGTTCATTTAGGAGCCAGATCTGACGTGGATGGTTACTGTAAAAACCCATCCTGCTACACTCTTAAAAATAAAGGTGTGAGATGCTTATTTGGAGCTGCATTTTTAGTAAAATGATGCTGGAAAAGTTTAAGAACCTCTTAAAATTCAGACTCCATTAACCCTCTGGGGTCAATGAATGCATCAAATTGGATGTTTCTGCCTTTTTCCATGAATATCTTTATGATAATAAAGCTGAAGAGTTTGCCAGTTTTGGCCCAAAATAGAAATGATTTTCAAATATTTCAGATGGTAGATTGTATTTGGGTCACATGTGGCCCAAAGTTCAAGTGCCACCACAAACCATAAGTGCCTTAATTAGCACTTCATTCTCTGCTATCTGGGCTAAATAGTTCTGGCATTTCTGTAAAACTACATCACCAAAGCACAATATGACTTGAAGATGTTAAAGCAACATTAAGGCAAAATAAAGCTTGAAATATATCAATTTAATGTAAGTCAAATATACAACGAGTTAGCTTTTTTAATTCAGTTATGAGCAACAATGAACTTATTCACAATATTTAAATGATTATATTATTATTATTATATTATTTATAAAGTCTTCATTCATCTACATATTGTGCAGTATGATCTAGTAAAGTGAAATGAGATGAATTTTGATGTTAGAGCTGCACAGCATGGCGGCCCCGTTTGGCCTCTTCTCCGACAGATAACGAGCACGGGTCCGTTCTGTCCTACAGCAGCAGTAGTGAGGTAAATCATAAAGCACAGGCTGTCAGCTAATCGTTAAATTACCCAGAGAAGGTGGGCTTTCTCCACGGCCCAGGAGGGGCAGAGCAGACCCTGCCAAACTCTCACCAGCTGCTGGAAAAGGGGGCCTGTAAATTGTGCCGAGCAGATGGGTCAAGGTTTTGATTTGGTCATGACCCCGGTTAATAAATCTGGGTGATATAAGTGAGGGGAAAGACTCAACTCGACTTGCCTCGCCTCGCCTCGCTGGAAACACACAGTCGTTGAGGAAGCACACACTGATTCTTCTCTGTCCCTGGAAGTCGTGCAGCAGGGCACGCTGGGAAAGAGAGAAGGAGGCCGAAGCAAAAACAGGCAATCGATGAATAAATCAATATGTTTTTGCGCCATCGAGCCAGGGTGAGCTAACACACACACACATTTACACATGCACACTAACACCGAGGCACAGGAAGGGGCTGTGTTTGCCAAAAGACATTTTATTATTTTAGAGGGCGTGTGCATGTTTTTTACTCTTTCTATTACCGGTTTTGGATCATTAAGCCATTGATTTTAGTGTGGCTGTGTAAGCTGGTGTGCCAGGTCTCTGCAGGAAGAGCCAGTCAGACAGGACTTTCTCTGCCTGTGACAGACAGTCCAATCCCCTCCTGAGAGACTCCGCATCAGCCTCTCGCATCTCCTGAAAGCTGGAGGGAGGGAGGGAGAGAGAGCTAGCCAAGCTTATATACAGCAAACAAAATCTAAAGCATCACAGTTTCATTTTCCAGATTTGCAGTGTTATTAACTAAAGACTAACATTGTTAACAAACACTACAACTCAATAGTCACCAACTGTGTTTTGGTCCACTCGTAATACATTCCTTGGCCCAAATATCATTGTGGAATGAATGTGTTGACTTTGCCTATATCCGGGTGCCAAAAGTCTTTAAAAATTAATCCATAACACAGGGATGATACAGTTGACTGGATACTGTTGGATAGGGGTGCAGGAAAAAATCACTTGCGTTTCTCACATTGAACGATTCAGAATCAATTCTCGTTTTCAAAAAATCATTTTTTTTTGCGGGTGCGGATGTGCCTTCTCAGCCACCGTAGGCAAAACAAGGAAGCAGCGTGGGCTACATACAGGCATGCAAGCCAAGCCGCGGTCTTTGAAAGCAACCATTTGGAAACACTTTGGATTTTACCATCAACCCGGCCCGAGTAAGAAAGGGCTTGACGTGACTCATGCGATTTGCAGAGATTGTAAAGTATTTCGTTTGGATTTGAAAGAATCGGGAAAAAATCTATTTGTAACCCCAAGAATTGATTCTGGATCGATTTGTTCAATTCCCAAAGATTCACAGCCCTACTGTTGGACCAGCTTTGATCAAAAACAGAAATGGTGTTCAAACATTTCATATAGTAGGTTGTATTTAGGCTACTTGTGACCCAAAGTTCAAATGCTTTAACATGACTGCTGTAGTCAGATCAGTTTTGGCCCACAACAGAAATGCTGTTCAGATAAGTAGGTTGTATTTGGGCCACATATGGCCCAAGCTCAAATGTCACGACAAACCTTAAACATGACTGCTACTATTAGGTCAGTTTTTGTCCAAAACAGAAATGCTTCAAATACATTTCAGCGTAGGTTGTGTTTGGGCCACATGTGGCCCAAATTTCAAATGCCACAACAAACAATAAGTGCCTTTATTCTCTCCTATCTGAGCTAAATAGTTCTGGCATTTCTCTTAAAATACATCACCAAAGCACAACATGACTTGAAGGTGTTGTAAGTACTCTGGATGCAGTTTGTAATTAGTTAAAGTGGTCAAGACTCAAAACTGTGAAGCCTTCTAATGAATTCAGCTACTTTATGTTGACACAGATGTACAAATGCACACACAGAGCGTTTTTAGTTCCTGTACAGAAGCACTGCCGATAGAATAGGACTAAACAGAACCTGAAACTATTAGAACCATGTTTAATACCATGCATGGACTAGAGGGGTACACCCCCCACCACCCAGCATTGAGCTGCAGAACAGTGGAACTGTCTTCTCTGCTCCATCCAGTACTTTTTGGATGAGTTGAGGATGAGGTGGTGTGAAGCTCATCTCACTAACACTCTGGCTGAATACAGTCAAATCCTCACAACAATGCTCCAAAATCAAATAGAAATTTGAGACATTTACACCAACAAAAGCAGAATAAACTTGTTTTAATGCCCTTGATTTTTAGAAGAAACAATGAATTAGTAGGTGTCCCAATACTTTTGTCCAAACCCAAGTCTGAGTAATAATTTTTGATTCATGTGAAAAAGGAAGCAGACTTCACTTCTGTGTGATTTCCAGTTGAGTTTTAATGACTGTGCAACTCCTACACTTTGGAAAAGTTTGCTCTCGCCTTGTCCCTCTTTAACCCCATGCAGGGTACTCTCCGTTCCGCGCCAGCTCTTGATTGGATATTTACGGGCACGATTTAGGTTAAATTTTTCAGCATTAATAATGGAAACGATCCTCTCGCTGTATGGAAGCTCAGGCTTGGCTGCCCTCCCCGAGTCCGCACAAGAAGGTGTTTGCAAATGAGAGCGAGTAAATTAAGGAGCTCCCACACACACACACACACACACACACACACACACACCCTGTGGAGAGAAGGACATTATTTTACTTCTCTTCAAAGGGCAAAAATATTACACGGCTTTTCCTTTCAGCACAGTGTGCTTCTCTCTCTTCTATTCCAACTCATTCTCACTCGCTCGCTCTCTCTCTTCTTTGGGGATTGTGTTTTAAATTATTAAAGATTTTAATCATTCTTCCAAGAGACTACGAAGCCCCTTGCAGTGAGCTGTGTGTGGTGCAGTGTGTGGAGGATAGATGAAGGGGAGCTTGTCTGAAAGCGTGGAGGAGATACCGAGAACAAACTGCTTTGAGTGACTGATGCTCTTTGCTGTCCTTGCTGCTTTGAAGGTGAAGAGTTTTTTGGGGGTGCAGAGTTTCATTCATTGTGTTATAAATGTATGCACGTCTCTGCGAGAGAGATGCTTTGAATTGAACAAAGCCAGCAAAGTCTATAGGTGCTCATTCAGCAGAGGATGGACCTTCTAATGAGACTGTGGTTGACGTTAGAGAAAATATGAAAGGTTTGCTGACTGGTTGAGAAAACGCTAGTAACACTCAACATGGTGTCTAATTCACACAAAGTCACAGCTTTAAACACAAAGAGCCAATCAGCTTGGGGATAAACAGGGGGTGTAGGAAAAGCCCCACCCGCTTCTGTTTGTTGTGTCTTTGTAGGAGAGTTTGGCTACTTAACAACCATCTCTGCAATGTCTTTGGCACAGTACAGTCTCCTGTGTTTTTGAAAGGGGAGAGACCTATATACACAAAACTAAGAAGTACAGAAATTTTAAAAATTTAAATTCAAATTGCTGGTAAAATATGACAAAAATGACTCAAATTAACCCTCTGGAGTCTGTGCTCCCACCGGTGGCATATTAATGAAATTCTGCAAAAACATTTATATAACTGTGAGATTTTATCCTATAAACAAAATGAAATATACCCCAGAAACCTTAAAATGTTTACTTTCCAAATATACATAGCTTGAATCTATATATATTTTAAGCTATTTGTGAGAGGAGATTTTATAATATTACAATCAATATATATATATATATATATATATATATATATATATATATATATAATATTATAAGCTTTTACAAACTATCAGATTTTAACAGTGATTTCAAATAGTTTTTTTTTCTTTTCTTATGGCTTTTGGTTTGGTTTGGCTATGGTTTGGTATACTGCACTTAAAACACATAAAAACATTAGACCTTCTTACACAACAAGAGAGTCTAACACAGATACTCCACCCTATATGTAGATGGATAATTTCTGATTATATTTTCACATGTCCATGTATTGTTTTGTATTGGTGTGATGTGTATCAAACTTATTTTTGGAAAATATTTGAATCCTGATGTTATCTGTACCATCCAGGACTAATATCAGTCACTATTTCTGATCAATTTGGTGAAAAGTCATAGTTTTGAGGCCTGTGATGTTCATATGTCAGTTTTAGGACACATCAATGTGGTCACCTGACTCTGGAGGATAAAATGAAGGTCCTGTATTTGAAATCTCCATTCTCCTTCGTCAAAGGGAAATACCAGTCTGATGACTTTGGGAACATAAGCAATACAATCGGCTGAAAATTGAGGCCAGGTGCTCAGGGACTGTGTCTGGATCTCTGTCTCAGAGTTTAGCATCGGATATATCAGAATAACACAGCATCACGTGATCTGAGTGACTCTGGCGAGCAACAGAAGCTCAATGTTCTTGCTCTGGATCCTTTGCTTTGTGTCTAGAAAATGAATCCAGTTAATTATGCATCAAGGACTAATGGATGTATCTGTCTGTAAGCAATGTAATTTTCCTAAAGAGCCTACTGGAGCTAAACACAAGCAATCAGTCTAGAGTTACCACACTGTGGTGACCAACAAGTTGAGCCACACCACAAGCGATTATGTAAAACCAGGAGATGTTAATAGTGTTGACTGGAAGATTTTACAAATGATGGTGATGTTTCTGCTGTGTATCTTTCCAGTCTTAAGAAGACTTTATAACATTTGGTTTGCTTAATATTGAACTCACCAACTGTATACAGTTTTCTTACAACATCAGTAGTGATGTCTGCTTTATAAGGCAAAATTAATTACTTAACAGTAGAAGTGTCATGTCTAGTTGACCTACTACTGCCTAGAAGTGCCAAGTGCAGGTCAGTTGACCACAGCAACCAAACAAAAAAAAAAGTATTTCATTTCAGTGGATAACATTTCAGACCCCTCCTTTCATGACTTTTCCTAGAAATGTCCATTTTGTATTTAGGATCTTTAAATGTGTATCATCATAATATCTTATCACACCATTTCTCTACCCATTTGAGTGCTGTGTCATTTGTGGTTTTAAGATCCATGTCTAGGCAGGTGGGCCCTAATGGGCAACTATACAAGATGTGAGTCATTGACTGAACTGACTCGCCACATGGGCATTCTGCACTATTTGTGTAACCCTATCTCTGGATGTTGTCACCTGTCCTACCAACTTTTGCTCTACCTCTGTTCAAGGTGACCCATTTCCTTCTGGTGAGGGAGAAACCAGATTGCAGGTCTTCACTTGGGTCATTGGGTCATATCCCTACAATGCCCTTCCTGACCCTTAAATGTGTATAACTACTGTGAAAGATAGCTGGAATGGAGTTTTTCTCTTATCTGTGTTGTCATCAGCAGGGATATTCCAAGCCCGTGATTCTTTTTTCTGCCACTAGAAGTCATAAAGGTCACATTTGGATGTTTACATGTTTCTTATTAAATTCAACAAATAATTAACAGTTACAATAAACAAATAAAACATTCTGTTTAATTGCATTGTATTCTGGGCTAAACACCTTACTAAGGATGTAGTCAAGGTGTAGTCAAGTACAAGACAATGCTGATATCTGATTCTATACAACAGTACTGATATATATTTTTTATAATGGGATAAAATGTTCAGTACTATTGAATATGTTTGAATGAAGTAAACTCAGACCTTGACTTTTTTTCAGTGTACACTAATAGTCAGGTTGTTTTTGTAGTCATTTAGCCACATAATATGCTTAGCAACTTGACAACAATGAAAAACTCAATGATCATTCATTGCGAGCATGGAAGGGTCTGTGTTTGTGAAACCACTGACCAAATTAACTTCGATTCTCTATAGTTCAGCTTCACTGTAAACATGAGGAAGCTCTTAGTGATATCAGCTGTTCTCAATCTCTCTCAGCCCCTCCAACACCACAGTTACATCATAGTAATATTACTAATAATTAATGGTACATTTTTAAGTAAGAAACTTAGAGGTTAATTATTAATGAATATATGCATATGATGTGTAGTGTTTTCTCTCTCTCTTGCTCTCTGTCTCTTGTTCTGTTTCTTTCTCTCTATCACACACACACACTCTCTCTCCTCTATATTTAGTCAGGCTATTGAATGGTTGATATCATAAGTGAAGAGAATGTGAGCTTGCAGGAAAGATTTTTTGTGTGTTTGCATGCTTGTTAGTGCATGTCTGTGTCATGTTTGAATACTGGTAAATGTTTGGGTAATGGCAGTAATGGTAAATGTTTGAGGGTGATAATTGTAGATGTTTGAGATATAGTGTTAATAGTAGATGTTTAAGTAATGGTAGATCTTTGGATGTTTGAGTAATGGTAGATGTTTGAGTAGTAGTAGTAATATTAGATGTTTGACTAATGGTAGTAAACGTAGATGATTGAGTAATGGTAGTAATGGTAGGTGTTTAAGTAATGGTATATCTTTAGTAATGGTAGTAATGGTATATCTTTAGTAATGGTAGTAGAGCATTAGACAACACAGTGAACAGTAATACTGAACAGGTCACTGTGTAAGAACAGATTGCAGGCAGTTATTGAGCTAACATTAGCACAATAAAGTATTTGTGGGTGGAGAATGAAGAGGCCAGTATTGGTCCAGCCTTCAATCCTCCTTCAGCAATGGAAATTATTTGAGGTGAACATGGGTTGAAGAAAGGAATGATGACACAAAATGTCATAAATAATAATAATAAATAAGAGAGAGAGAGAGAGAGAGAGAGAGAGAGAGAGAGAGAGAGAGAGAGAGAGAGAGAGGAATGATAAAGAAAGAAAGAAGGTCTGTAATTCAGTGGTGTTGACTGCAGTTTCTAATAGATGGTCTGTAATTCAGTAGCATTGCATGAATCTGTAATGGTCTGTAATTCAGTGATGTTTACTACGTCTTCTCACTGATGGTCTGTATTTCAATGATGTTGACAGAATCCTCTTATAGATGGTCTGTAATTCCACTGATGTCTAAATCTTCTCATATATGGTCTGTAATTCAGTGGTGTTGAGTGATTCTTCTTATAGATGGTCTGTTATATACTGTTGTTAATTTACTCCTCTTATAAATGGTCTGTAATTCAATAGCATTGACTGATTACTCTTCTAAATGGTCTGTAATTCAGTGGTTTTGATTGAATTCTCTTACTGATGGTCTGTAATTCAGTGGATGTGGGGTGCTGTGTTCTTTACAGTGCTGATATTGTTGTATGCACTGAATAATGAGGCAGTGTTTTAGAATGCAGCTGTTATCCTGAGGCTGCTATGAAAGCGAGGTCACGCTCAGTCAGGCCCCAAGAGAACTTCTCTCATTTTCACCCACTCTTGTAAAGTTGTCTCATTTTCATTTGACACAGTTTATAAGGGCGTCTCTAAAAGCATGTCATATTTTACTCTTCTTGATCTTTTAATTGAACCCGTTGGAGGTGCAGCACAAAGGTATTGTTGGTGATGGTGGATGGTGTTTGGGGTTGAAATGAATGAGTTATGGGTACAGTCGTGGTTTAATAATTCAACAGAATCCACATTTTAGCTGACACCAAGCAGAGACAGAGCAGGAGAAACACGTGGAGTAAAGTTTGCACGGTCCTGACACCAGGAGAGCAGAACAACTTTGACCGTTCACAGGGGAACCAAAGACGTGCCCACTGATTATGTTTTATTGCACTGGACAGAG
>BRDA01088810.1:1213-20408 GCA_036984385.1 Crenuchus spilurus
TATATATATAAAATAATAATAATAAATATAAATTTATATAATATAAAAGTTTATATATAATATATATAAGTTTTTTTATTTCCAAACTTTTCTTAATATATTTCTCATTTCACTTAGACTATTTTGTGCTGATGCATCATATACAATTCAGATAAAAAACATTTAAGTATAGGTTGTAATGTAACAAAATAATTAAACAAAACATTGTTTATACTGTATATACTCATTGAAATAGATACCATAAGTATCACATTACTATATATTGTAATAATATAATGTGATACAATGAGACATATTGTATTTGTGTGTGTGTATGTGTGTGTGTGTCTGAGTGACTCTGCTCTGGATCTGAAACTGCTGTGTGAAATTCCTGATTAGTGTGAGAAGACATTTTGGGCAGAGCGGCAGATGAAGGATTAAGATGTTTTAAGATGAAGGACGCCTGTCATTCATTACTGAGAGAAGACAAAAACATAAAAGCCATAAAGAACATTAAAAAAATCAACTACAGCCATAGCTTTACTTTAGTTTTCCTTCTGTTTCCAAAATACTTTGAACAGGCTAATAAAATGAAAATGATCATGATACTGGCATGGAACCACAATAGCCAATGAGGAGCCATCATCAACATGTACTGCAATATAACATCAGAACTCTTTCAAGTGCAGGATGATGCAGATATAAGGTCAACACTGAAGTGGAAAAATAAACACAACAAAGTTAAATAGTTGAGAAAATCTCCCTTTTCCACCAATCACGCTAGCTCTGTGGTGTCAGGCAAATATTTAGTCACCATCACCTTCCCTAGCAGATGGACACTTCAGAGCATGGCACAGTCTGTTTACAAGAAGAAAATGACCTGAAGAAGAGAAGAAAGAGTACTCATCAGCAACCTAATTAAATGCACTATAAAACCCTAAACGCTTTGATACATGTGTTGTCAGTAGACCCATGAAAATTGAAAAACACAGTAGAACCTCGGTTTTCATCATTAATCTGTTCTAAAGTGCCTGATGATAACCAAAATGACAGAGAACTGAAGCAATATGTCTCATAAGAAATAATATAAATCCAATTAATCTGTTTCAGACACCAAAATATAAACAAAAATACATTTTATATAGAATAACTATAGTTTTACATACAGAACACGATGAGAAATAAACACAAAGGACTAATGAAATGGATAAATGAACATTTAACATCACTCTTAGGTTTACGCTCTGTTTTAGAGAGTGCTGGTGTGGTCCAGCCAGCAGCCTTTGTTTTGTACACCAGTTCTTAGGGTTCTTGACTGCTGTTTGTTTTCATTTGTTTTAAGTGTTATCAACAACAAACGAGAAACAAAGTCAGAATGAACGACGAATGTGCGGGTGAGTGATGAACGCCTGAGTGGATGCTTTGTTTTGGCAAAATTAACCATGAGCTACATGGACACGGCAACAAAAAATGGCAGATGAACGATAACTGGAACAAAATTTCCCCGAAAAAAGTCAATAACTGAATTGTCCAATAACCAGGGCAAACGATAACTGAGGTTCTGTAGTGCAAAAAATTGGCTGATTATTTTTTTTTGCAATTGTGGATGATCAGTGTATTCACTTAAGAAAATATTTAACATGTGACATTTTGCAGAAAATGTGTGTTATGACTTGTGTTATAATAACAAACACTTACCCTGAATTGCTCTGCATTGCATCTTCTTGTAAGGTATCATTATTGTCACCTGACACTAGCAGTAGGTACATGAACTCTGTCTTATTTGTATAAGGACACTTATTTTGACAACAAAAGCATTATTTAACTATGGGCGGTTCTGTGGAATTACGATAGTCAAACAAAATCTAATCCTTATGGCATTATCTTAAGAAAACTGTGATTCATGCAACCGGACACATGGAAGAGATGGTTCAGCAAAAAAGATTCTGACTACGTATTTCAGATGTCGATCAGTTGAGACAGGTTTAGTGTCTGTTTGTTTCTTTAGCTTTATGCTAAAGCTATGAAGCTAATGTATCTAACAAATAAAGGAAGAGACTACCACAGCAATTGGCATTATGCAAACTGCACACCTAAATAATCAGAAACGTACCCCAAATCATGTAGACTTAAGTAATGTATGAAGACTTAGGTTCTGTATGACATATGGTTTTGTATAGAGGTGGACAAAACTACAGACTTCAATACTAGGGTCCCCGTTTTTCTGAGACATTCCCCATTCTGAGGATAGATCATCAAAAATGAAGACTGTCCCTGGAATTGTCCCAGTTTTAAAGTTTCTTAATTAAGTACACACTAGAAAGTCCTAAAACTGTCATGTCAATAGAACAGACAGGCAAACTTATCACTTCTACTACATGCTCACCTAGTTTTAGAGCATACTGCTGTGCAAAATCTACCAAAACCTGTCACCTGAATCCAAGACAAGGTAACCCGGTGATTAAAAGAAAGGGTGCACTCTTAAAAAGATGGTTCTTCAAGGGGTCTTTAGAAAAGAACTGTTCTAAATAAAACCATGAACACACAAAGAACCCTTTGTGTGGATAAAGTATTCTTTCCATGGTCAAAGGGTTCTCCGACTGATGAGGAGAGTGTTGTAGATGGTTCTATACAGGAACTTTTTGACAATAGTTCTATATAGCTCCCAAAAGGGTTCTGCTGTAGTTACAATGTCAAGCTTGTAATAATAGAACAACCCTTTTTGGTGCTGTATGAACCATTTATAGGACCATCTACAGCAAATTTCTCATCAATCTGAAGAACCCATTTCTTCAACCTTTTGGGATTTTTCAGTGTTCATGGTTTTTTATAGAACCATTTTCTTTACTAAAGAGCCCTTGAAGAACCACCTCTTTTAAGAGTATTGTGTTACAAGATTTGAATTGTATTAAAAGGGTAGACTGTTGGGCAGATTCTGATTTTATAGACATAAAATTTATTTTATTGTAGGCTACCATTAATATATGAAACTGGAACTGCTCCTCATTTTTAATGAATAGATAAAAACTTTGGATATTTGAATGACATATTGACAACTGAACGGGAAATGTTCCTCGTGTTTAGCTTATTCAGGACAGCTGTCAGTCCTATTTCGGCTCAGATTTTGGGCCCATTTGTAGAGGTATCCCTATGTCTTGCGATGTCTGAAACCACATAAACAACTGGACACATTTGATGTGTTGATTTAGGCATGTTGTTTGCACAGCGGTCATCCATTTCTTTGCTAGTTACATAAGCCTTGTAGCTCTAATGTAAAAAGTGTGGCTTTAAGACTAAAAAGCCATCTGGTGATCTCTAAGTGATGACGTATTTCTCCGTCTCGGTGTACCAAGCCATGAAGACATACATCCCACTTCCCGTCTGCCCTGTCTGCCATCCAGCCCTTCTGTTTATCTCAGAATGGCCTTAGTCCTGCTCTGGTTCCAGGAAATGTTTGCTGACAAAATAGGAAGCAAAGAACTATGGGAAAAGTAGAACTCAGCAATTTCTAGTGTTTGTAATGTATTTGTACTGCTGTGTGTGCGTGTGTGTGCGTGTGAGCTTGTTCAGAGTAAAGGAAAGACTATGTAAATGTTTTTACAATCCCTGACTTCTACACTGGCCTAGAACAAGAAGAGTTTCTCAGAATGAAAAGTGTTATCCCAGCTTACTGGAACAAAGTGGTCCAATCAATACTCCCAGCTAACAAACGAACGTTGCAAGAACATAGCGAGAACATTCCATTTAGGTTATGCTAACATTTACAGAACGTTATGGTGTGGAGTACTTGCTTGGTTATCAGAACGTTAGGTGTGAACATTAGGCTGAACATTCCCTCAATGTTATTATTATTATACACCCGGTTGTTCATCATTAGGCTAACGTTAGGTTGGAACGTTATATCTGGGTTTGTTCAAACTTTAGTCAAAACCTTCAAAGAACATTCCAGGAACTTTGTAATTTAACAGAACCATGCAAGAATGATACCAGAACGTTAGTTTAACGATCAGTGTTACATGGGCTGTTTTTTTTTTTTTTTGCTTTTTGGTCATTTTTGGAGGTCATGGTGGAGATAATATCAAGAACTGATAATGATGAGCTAATGAAGTGGCTGATGTTACCGATGTTACATTGTGGGTTTTTGCATCTGTTAAAATATAAATACAAAATGTCAAATTAGTTCACTAGAGAAGAAAGATGTCTTCCTCTGCCTGTAGAATGGTAAAATCAACAAGTGCTAATATTGCCACAATGATAAGGCTTCCTACAGCTTGTAAATGTGATATTTTTTAAATTAATCGATCAGCTGTTTAATTGGTCTAATCATAATATTAAGAAAAAATAGTCTGAGAACATAAAGTTACTTAACCCTTTTAAACATTTGGTGGAACATATTTCAGTCACTATCTTATTGAAGAAGTTAACACAATGTGATTGTGCCATCTCTACCAATCGGTAGAGGTATGTTAAGCTAAAAAAACGTCCACTAGTAGTCAGAAATGAAAATTTTTTGGTCTGAATGTAAACCAGTAGCTTCATAGCAAAACCACAAAGAATAAACTGGATCAAATGCTGAAAAACCATTAGGCCTGTTACACCACCATACAGTGTTCTGATACATAAAAAACTGGGGTCTTTTAAAAATTGACTATTTATTATTGCCCCCCCCCCCATCTCACAACCACCAAAAAAATCAACTTCTTCTTTCTTGCTGAGGATGTTAAAGGGTTAAAGTAGGGAATTATAGCTGACCAATCCTACATCAGTTTAACACAACAGCAGGTTCAATCTCAAAACTGTGCACCATAGTGGTATCGTTTCAAGGTTGAACATGTTTTGTTAAAATGGTGTACCTTTTATCTTGTCTGACGGGTGTATCAGAGGTGTTCACCAATCAGCAATGACGTGTATACAGTATAAATATAAAACACACTGAAAGGCAACACACAACAGAATGTACTAAAGACCTTGACAAGCTTGGCGTATGATAATGTTTTTACCGTGTTCATGTGACAATTGTTTAACATAAATAATTTATTTCAGGCTGCGCAGCACTGAAGGGACATTATGAAGTGACATCTCACAACTCAGATTTGTGCCACAAGAGGGTGCTCTTTACCAGGACAAAAATGTAATGCTCAGTTCTAATTGTTTGGAACGTATTCTAACATTAGTAAAGGATTGCAACTGAAAATCTGTGCTTTTCTTTCAACACTTATAAATGTTTTTTAATGTTTTTTTTTTTTTATGGCAGACTAAGGCGACAACACTATGGTCAGAGGATCGCAAGTTGGTCATGCTGCTTGCCATCGACAGGCGGGGCCTGAAAGAGCAAAATTGGTTGTGCTCTCTTTGGGTGGGTAGATGGCGCTCTTTCCCCATCACTACTAAGTAATGTCCGCTGGCTGAGGTGACTGTTAGCTGATGTATCCTGGTTAGCTGGGTTAGCTGGGAATCCTGGTTCTTCCAATGAGCCTGTTGGCTGCCCAGGAATGATGTATCAGCAGCAGTTGGAAAAGAAGTGGAGCCTGAATTCACATGCACGGTGGATTAGTGGTTAACACGTTCGCCTCTCAGCGCTGAGGTCTTGGGTTTGAGTCCCCATCTGAGCGGAGTTTCCATGTTCTTCTTGTGTCTGCGTGGGTTTCCTCCGGGTACTCCGGTTTCCTCCCACAGTCCAAAAACATGGAGATCAGGTGAATGTATTTCAAGTTTTTGAAAGCATTTAAATTTTATAATGCAGTTGGTTATATAATTATCTTCATTAGTAATATGTGTGTTTTCAGTACAGTCCCAAGCTGGTGAATCAAAGCATCAAACTTCACTAAACCTACATGTTACTTCTGCACCTTCATCCACCACTGAATGTCTCCAGTCCCTCAAATACTACATTAGTATCTTGCTGGACTATCACCTGTTGGGGACATTTCATCACTCTGCTAAAAAGTCTTTGAACAGAATGCCAAGAATGACCTTCTCACCATAGTTAGAGAATCTGAGTGCTTAACACATCACTATTTCCATCACACCATCACATCAATGAATATCCAGTTTTTCCAGAACTTTGTAAACAGAGGTGTTGGCTACACACTGGTCATTACAGTTTTTGTTTTTTGTTTTTTTATTGTGGTTTTATTACAAAAGCTTAACAAATGTAAGGTGACATTGTTTTACTGAGCCACTCGTTCCTATATTGGTTATTCATGAGATAGGTGTGAACACTCAGGAGAGCGCTCTTTGTTTGTAGAGACCAAATGGGTGTTTTCACACATTTTTCAGCCTCTAATCATCGGCATTTGCCGAATTACCATGTTGTTATCATACGAATGGCAGATTGCATGAATAGGCGGAACAACAATGCGCTCTGACTTGTGTTGAAAAATGTGCGTCTGGTTATTTAAGCTCCTCTAATAAGAATCTAAAACTATAGTTTGATTCAAGCGATATTAGTTTCAAAAGTAGACCCTTTAAGGTTTCCTGGGTATGATAAATTTTATTTCTCGCAGAGTTATATAAGTGACTCAGTTTTATTCCCCTGTTGGTAGAGCCTCCGGAGAGTAGGATAATTATGACAAATTTCCACAGAAGCCAACAGGCAGATAACTCCCTATTGACTTTGATTAGGTAAGTCAACAGACTTTCTACTCATAGAAGTGTGTGATAATCAACTCTACGACTCAAATGAAGCAGATTGAGGTGGTTTATTTAGTAGATTGAGTCTTTTTTTAGGTTCAGCTCAATGTTGAACCAACAAATATCGCAAAAATCTGAACAAGAAATAAAAGACATTCAGCAAAATTACAGTAACAGTATAAAACAAGCCATGAAAATAACAACAGATACCAGAGGTCCCTCATGCACAGACGTTTAAAGTAGGATTTGACGGATCATCAGTGTTCACCAATAATTTTGAAATTGTGCATTTTTTGTTGGTCAGAGTTGCCATCAGGGGTGTGGCACCAAATTCTGGGCCCTATGGACAAGCAGTGCCCAGGGCCCCTCGCTCCTATTATCAAATATTATTTCCTTTAATATTTAAAGGAAAATAAAATTCCAGACTCCTCAAGGTTACCCTGGTAACTCAGTCCCATTCCCCCCCCCCCACTACGACGCCCCTGGTTGCCATTCTGGCCCAAAGTCACAGTGATAATTTGTGGAAATGTGCCACTTTATACAAACACTCAGTGGCGGATTCAGGAAATTTGAAGGGCAGGGGCAAAAAAATCAAAAGGGCACATTTTCCCACTAGAGGGGCACTTCTAAATTAGAGGCGCACTTTCCTGGGCACTTAATCATGTACAATTGTAGGAAAACCTTATACAGCACTGCATCACATTTTTCTACTGAAAAGGGCTCACTTTGGGACATGGGGGTGCTATAGAGCACATTTTCTACTGGTAAGGCAACCAAGTAAGGACATTAATTAAGACAGATTATCACTCTTTCTTGTTCTAGAGGGCACACCATCATCATTTACTGCAAACAGGGGCAACTCTATATTTTTTTCACATGAGAAGGGCAGCAAACAGGGTACTTATGCCATTATTAGAGGGCCCTTTCCATAATTTTTTCGACCATAGGTGCACAAGCGCCCCTCTTGAGTCCACCATGAGCTCTATACAAATACTGGGTAGCACTGCCTTCAAAACCAGCCTCAATTCTTTGTAACATGGATTGAAGAAGGTGTTGAAAGCATTTCTCTGAGGTTCTGGTCCATGTTAACATCACTGCAGGCAGATACAGGAACTTTGATATTGTGAGACTCCCACTTTACCACATCCCAAAGGTGTTCATTTAGATTCAGACCTGGCGACTGTGAAGGCCACTGAAGAACATTCAGTGCAGGTTGTGATGACTTTTGCTTTAATGGATCCAAAATATGCCAATAAAACATTCCCCACACCATTCCAGCACCTCCACAAGCCTCGACTGCTGACAGAAGGCCCGGTTGGGTCCATGGATTCATGCTGTTGGCAACATATTCTGGTCCTACCATCTGTGCACCTTTTGCTTAGTGAATCATTTCTATTTGAAGGAATTTCATATTCTTCAAGGCAAATGAAGAACAGCCACAACATTAATACCACTCACACTGATTATCTTCTATCAGTGAAGCATGTGAAGGTCTATGATATACAGGTGCATCTCAAAAAATTAGAATATCATCAAAAAGTTAATTTATGTCAGTAATTCAGTTCAAAAAGGTAAACTCACATATAGATTCATTACACACAGAGAGTCTGTTTCAAGTGTTTATTTTTTAATGTTGATGATTATGGACGACAGCCAATGAAAGTTCGAGACACTGACGTTTGGATTTTCATTGGCTGTCGGCCATAATCATCAACATTAAAAAATAAACACTTGAAATAGACTCTCTGTGTGTAATGAAGCAATATCATACAGTGGTACCTTGGGATACGAGCAGAACAACAAGCAAATTTTTTAAGATATGAGCTGCGACTCCGTCCATATTTTTGTTTGAGATATGAGCGAAATTTCAAGATAAGAGTGGCTGCTGCTAGTTGGGGTAAAGGTCCAGTATGGGCAGCACCACATCTGCATCTCATTCTTTCTCACGTGTTATCCTCTGAATCAAGTCCAATCTTGTGCGCTGTTTCTTTCTTGCATACTTAAAAAAAAAAAAAAAAAAATTTAATGTTTTAAACTCTTAACCCTATTTAATTTTAATAACATACATACAGTAATTATGTTAAATACTGTTAATATTATTTCGTGCAGACCTGTGATCATGTAAACTTGCTGCTGCTTCTGAGTGAAAACTGTTCAGCCAGTTGCTGAATTTCTTGGCAGCAGTCGGATGCTGAAGTGAAATGGGAGAAAAGAGATTTTACTGTACAGTGCACTACACATCTACACAGTACCGCACATCAAATTCCCCGCAAATTTAAAATGCTACAGCAAGAATTCCCCAAAAATTATTTTACACTAATATTTATTGAAATCTGAAATGTAAATATTTTGTTATGCTTTGGTAAAGTGTATATATGTGTGTTTCTTAATTCAAAACATGTCTTTTTGTCCATAATTTAGGATGGTTTGGGGATGTCTCACAGGGCTGGAACGGATTAAATCTATTTCAGTTATTTTAAATGGGAGAAATTTGTTTGATATATGAGTTGACTGACTTTCGAGCTCTGTTACAGAATGAATTAAACTCGTATCTCAAGGTACCACTGTATATGATTTTGACTTTTGGAACTGAATTACTGACATAAATTTACTTTTCCGTGATATTCATGATATTAGATGGTACACAGTAAATCTGCCAGTGTTAAATCAACACTATTAGAGTTAAATTAACACTGAGAGTGTTACATTTTAACACCCTCAGTGTTAATTTAACTCTAACGGTGTTGATTTAACACTGACATATTTACTGTGTAGAGTACTATGACTCTCATAGACAGTGTGTTGGAGGCTGGAGGAAAGGCATGAACCACTTTGACGAGAGCCCATTATGGTCTGATGACTGGACAATGATGGATTGTCCTGACTTTGTGTAAAGTAGTGAATTGAGCAGTGAAAAGGTAGTGAGACTCATCACAACCCTGAACTGGATTAAGTGATTAAGATGATGGATGGATGGGCTGGGTCTGAGCATGTCTAAAGAAGCAGGGCTTGTAGGGTTTTCCAGGTCAGCAGTAGTCAATCTGATATCTGAGCGGTGTGCTGGAATAACAAGTCCAATCCATACTGGCTCCACCTCACAACTTACAGCACTTAAAGGATCTTCTGATAATGATTGATGCTTGACTCGGTCGTGCAGGTTCCTCGTCTTTAACATTCGACAAATCCGACCTAACTCATGATGCCACCTAGGTGCCCCAGTACTTGACTACTGCAACTCGCTCCTGGCTGGTGTTCCTATGCGAGCCATCAGGCCCCTGCAGCTGATCCAGAATGCAGCTGCTCGGCTGGTAAAATGCTAAAAATGTAAATGTCTTTTAGAGTCCATGACTCGAAGGTAGCACCTGTTCTAACAGTCTATTACCCATATTATCAAGTTGGTTTTAATGTTATGGATGATCAATTGACAGAGGTTTTCAGCCAGAACTGTAAGCCACAAAATTCAATAATAAACATCAGTTTGAGCAAAAACACATGCAAATAATCACAAAAATGTATCATTTTCAGGACATAATGACCATCATAGAGTACATGTCCACGCTATCAGAGTAACAGGTCCACCTATCAGTTATTACTGCTGCAGAACCAGCCCGTCTCCTCTATTCATCACTGGTCAGTTCGTGATCACAGGCAGGGGTGTGGCACCAAATTTTGGGCCCTATGGACAAGCAGTGCCCAGGGCCCCTCGCCCATATTATCAAATACTATTTCCTTTAATATTTAAAGGAAAATAAAATTCCAAACTCCTCAAGGGCCCTCGCCCCACTTGGGGCCCTTGTAACTCAGTCCCACTTTTCCCCCCACTACGACGCCCCTGATCACGGGACTGATGATGTCTAGATATTATTTCCTCGTCTAGATCCTAAAATATAAAGCAAGAGCAGCTTTAAATATCAGTATTGGGGTTTTCCATTCACCAGATTTAGAAAATGTACAAAAACAACAAAGAAAAAGGGCAAAATCTGAAAAAAGCACCCAAATATCACCAAAACATTTGCACAAGGACGAGGGGGAGATTATGGCTAAAGCTGAAATGTGAATTTTTTTTTTCAACAATGATGTGCCAAGCTGTAAATCATATGAGGTACCCATTCATTCGTTCAGTGTTACAGCACATCAGTGCCGGCCACCTGGATCACGCACAGCGTGTTGCGGTCAATTATAATTTTCTATATATGGCACACAGGGCATCCAAGCAGGGCACCAAGGCTGTGTGTAACTTTCGGTGTCGCAAATCGTGAATTTGAAGTCCCTGGACTTTGCCCCCCCCACCTTCAAACCTCCTGTGGGTTAAATGTGGAGGTCAAATTCCATTGTATGCACATCACATTGGCAAAATTTGAATCTAATGGAATGGATGGAGACCAAATAACTAGAACCACACACGTACTACAGCCTCTAACTGTTCACCAACTCAGCTGTGAGCTTTCCATGGCACACGGGATTCAACACATCACAATTACTTGAGGAGCCTAAACCCAGGCGTGCAGCACAGGATTAACAACATCTCACTCAGGTGTTTCCTTTACATTGTGATGGAAACACATTGGCAGGTTTTCCAGCGTCCTTCACAGAACAGTCTCCGGATTTCTGGAAGACTCTGAGCTGGAATGATCTTCAGGTTGGAAGGGGTCCGTCTCCTCTTCCTCTTCCTCTTCTCTCAGTTCAGCAGCCCTACTGCCAATGGCAACATACAATGCCCCTGAACTATCAGCCCGTGTCAGGATCAGCCCTGGGTGCTGCATTGTGGGTAATGGAGTCTCAGTGCCAGAGAGAGGCTGGCAATGACCCCTGGCCCCTAAGGCTCCACCTCCCAGGATTAGGCTCTTAGTGGAGCTGACGTTCGTGCACACGCTCTGGGTGGTGGCATGTGACATCATGCCGCCATAGTAACAGCTCCCGCCCCCGGTGCTGCTGGTCACACGAGCCTTCTGTTTGAGATCCAGAGCGAGACTCCGCCTCAGCCACGCCTTTTTGACCTCTGCCTGAACCTAACACGAGCATTAAAAACATTATTAATTAAGGCCACAAATTGGGACAAACAGACAACTATTATTCAACCCAATCAACCATAACATTAAAACCACATCCTGGCATTGACACTGTGACCATGCAGGTAGTTCACGTTTCTCTGTTTACTTTGTCCACCCTGTTCTTCAACGGTCAGGACCCCCACAGAGTGGCTATTATTTGGGCAATTTCAACACTGCAGTGACACTGATGTGGTGGTGGTGTGTTAGTGTGTGTTGAGTGTTAAAAACAGCAGCTCTGCTTGTCTGATACACTCATACACACACTAACACACCACCACCCAAATAATAGCTGCTCTATGGGGGTCCTGAGCATCAAAGAACAGGTGAAAGGAGATTAATAAAGATGTATACAGAGAAACAGATGGACTACAGTCTAATAGTAGATCTAAAAAGTGCACCTGTAGTCAGTGGAGCTAATAAAAATAAAGCTAAAACAAAGCCCAAATTTTAAAAAGATGATTTTTATGATGCAGTACTTTGTAAACAAAAATAGTTTATATATCAGATATTTGAACATAAAGCCATGAGAATAGGCAGCATTCTTAAAGCCACATATAGGAAACGAGTTGAATGTGTTTAACTAAGATATTATTATTATTATTATTATTATTATTATTATTATTTTATGAAGCCAGCTAAAAATTACCTCTCCATTACAGAAGCAGTAAATGAAGGCCACAAAAAAGCCCTGGAGGGAAGAGAAACACATACAAACATGTCATATAGTGTGTTATATTGGTTCACAGTGCAGTTCTGGTTTCATGACTACAGGTTTACAGTACCGGTGCTAGGCATGTGGGTGCCCTAAGCACAAATGCTTTGTGTGCCCCCATCCAGCCTCCCTTCACCACTTAAGTCTCCGCCGCACACCCCTCCCCCATCCCCCGAAGGGATTGCAGTCCATAGTGGGCGGAGTGAATGCTGGGCTGCGTGTGTGAAAAAAAGGTTTTTTGGTTGCTCCGTATGATCGGTCCGGTTTGATTTGTGGGTTTGCGGTGTGTAGTGGAGACTTTAGTGGTGCCACCATTGGTGTTTAGGGCCCCATGTGCAGTGTGTGATCTGCATGGCCAGAGCACTGGCCCTGCAGGCTTATTCTGTGCATGCAAAGCTAAGTGTTTAATTAATTTTACGATATTGATTTTTACCTGTAAAGAGTTGAAGAATATCTCGTAGTGCATCTGAACCTGCCATAATAGCCCGGTGACCTCAGTATACGGCAGAGCCATGAAGACGATGTAATGAACACCAAACAGGGGCATCAGCACCAGAGTGGACTTTAAAAGTTTCCTGAGAGCCACACGGACCAAAACCACACAATTCAACGTCAGGCTGGGTTTACTCAGTGTGTCTGTGGGTCTGGAAACTATTATGTTGCACTAAATTTTATGTGATGCATAATGTAAGAATTTTTTATAAAGAATACTGCTCTTCAAAACTCAGCCAGCAGCTGACAAAATGTCCAGTGAGTCCACAACATCACCACAAATGTCTTTTCAAAACAGCAGTTAACCTAGGAATTAAAAGTAGATTTAAGGGATTTGAATGTAGGCTACCATAACAGTTTTTTAGTCATATGTTGATAACAGCTGCCTGTCTCCCCACAACTGGAGGTAGCCTATGGGTGTGTATAGGGTCCGGCTTTCAGGTAGGTTCATTACAGTACAGCAGTTGTCATGCCAGTACAGCATTACAGTACAGCAGTTATTAGTGTGACGTGTTTTAGTTTGTTTTGAGTGTTATCAATTAGAAACAAAGCCAGAGAAACAACAAGAAACAAAGTCAGAGAAACAACAAGAAACAAAGCCAAACAACGAGAAACAAAGCCAGAGAAACAATGAGAAACAAAGCCAGAGAAACAACGAGAAACAAAGCCAGAGAAACAACGAGAAACAAAGCCAGAGAAACAACAAGAAACAAAGCCAAACAATGAGAAACAAAGCCAGAGAAACAACAAGAAACAAAGCCAGAGAAACAACAAGAAACAAAGCCAAACAATGAGAAACAAAGCCAGAGAAACAATGAGAAACAAAGCCAAAGAAACAACAAGAAACAAAGCAAGACAAGAGAAACAACGAGAAACAAAGCCAAACAATGAGAAACAAAGCCAGAGAAACAACGAGAAACAAAGCCAGAGAAACAACAAGAAACAAAGTCAGAGAAACAACAAGAAACAAAGCAAGAGAAACAACGAGAAACAAAGCCAAACAATGAAAAACAAAGCCAGAGAAACAACGAGAAACAAATCCAGAGAAACAATGAGAAACAAACTCAAACAATGAAAAACAAAGCCAGAGAAACAAAGCAAGAGAAACAACAAGAAACAAAACCAGAGAAACAATGAGAAACAAAGCCAAACAATGAAAAACAAAGCCAGAGAAACAACAAGAAACAAAGTCAGAGATACAATGAGAAACAGAGTCAGAGATACGAGAAACAAAGTCAGAGATACAATGAGAAACAGAGTCAGAGATACGAGAAACAAAGTCAGAGATACGAGAAACAAAGCCAGAGAAACAACGAGAAACAAAGCCAGAAATACAATGATAATCAAAGTCAGAGAAACAACGAGAATCAAAGTCAGTGGGGATATCCCGATCCTGTTTAAGGTGGAACGGAACAATTCCAAACTTAAGCGTCATTCATTCAGTCTGTTTGTATTTATCTGCTTTAACACACATTTTATTCACACTTAAGTGTTTTATATGCAGCTGATGAGCTCAGCTATATACACTAAATGCTAAAATATGCATTAAATGTTTAAAACTCTTCATATCACAGATATACTATTATCTAGTACTATCTATTATACTAGTATTATCTAGTTCTTATCTAGAAAATAGAAGTATCGGTTTGAGTGACTCGGATCGGATCGGGAACAGAAAAAACGTGATTGGGACATCCCTAAAAGTCAGAGAAACAACGAGAATCAAAGTCAGAGAAACAACAAGAAAGAAAGTCAGAGAAACAACGAGAATCAAAGTCAGAGAAACAACAAGAAAGAAAGTCAGAGATACAATGAGAAACAAAGCCAGAATGAATGACAAACACATGGGTGATTGATGAACACGTGAGTAGATGCTTTGTTTTCGCAAAATTAGTGGTGAGTCACATGGGCATGCTGGAAAACTGGGCAGATGAACAATAACTGGGACAAAATTTTCCTGAAAAAAGTAGACGATAACCAAGTTGTGTGATAATCACGGCAAACGAAGCTTAGTGTGCCTGATCATTAGACAGAGGTATTCTGATTATTCTGTCAGGTAGTGATTAAAGTCTCCAAGAAATTAATCAAAGTCTGTGTGTGTGTGTGTGTGTGTGTGTGTGTGTGTGTGTGTGTGTGTGTGTGTGTGTGTGTGTGTGTGTGTGTGTGTGTGTAGAGAATGACCTGTATTGCTGTCTTGGGTCCAGTTTTCCAGTGTTAGTTTCCCACAGCTTCGATGCCAAAACTCTGATGATGTTAAGGAAGAGAAAGAAATTTACCTACAAAGAGATCAAATATACAATATATGATGACAGTCGCAGTATAAATCAAAACCAGTTAAAAACTGAAAAAAGAGAAAAAACACTCACTGGCCATTTTATTACAACCTTGTTGTACATCTACATGTTACAGGTGTACATTTAATATACAGTTTATGTTGGCCATACTTAGTCTCTATTTACATATTGTGACAATGACTGATACAGCCAATCACGTAGCGGCCAAGCAGAGGGACATTCTGCTCCCGAGGCCACGCCCCCTGGAGGGTCTGGTCTGGAGCAGTTCAGTGTAGCTTTAAGATGCAGATGCAGTCACTCAGACAAAACAAGTTTGGAGCCCAAATTTTGCTTCATTATCTTAGAACAGGAGCTGTAAGGCCAACGTTACTAACAAACCCTAGAACTCTGTAATCACCTAAACAGCTCAGTCATCAAAATAAAATAAATAAACGTCTCTACACCCACTTAATTAAGGTGTCACAGACTAGTCAATGTGGTTTCGGAGACAGTGTGATGTCACATATAACAACATGACTGTGAATTAGGGATCACAGTGGCCAGTACAAGTCGAAACACAAGTCGAAACACAAGTCGAAGTACAAGTCAAAACACAAGAAAAGACATTTTCTTACTACAATAGCTGCCAGGATGGGGACTTGATAGATCCATTTCAAATTTCCTGCACTTATATCCCAATATCTGAAACATTGAAAGACATTGTTAGGCTGAAAAGGTAATGAATGTGTGTGTGTGTGTGTGTGTTTCCTTCCAAACCTACTGCGTATCAGCCAGAGAAGCTCGAACGCTGACCCACACTGACACAAACACTGCAGGGACTCCTAAGATGGAGAATAAATGTTCTCTGATGAAACCACTGACTTACATTAAAATGATAAATCAGTTTTTTTCACAGATGGTATGATATCTGCTTACAGAATTTGCTTGTATTTAATTAGCCCAATTCTACCTTTGGGAACAATTCTTCTAGCATTGAGAACTGACTGCAACACAAGCCCAAAGCATGACTGATCCACCACCATACTTAACAGTTCTCTTTTCATGAAGTTCTGCACCCTTTACTCTAAACACTCCTTTGCACATTATGACCAAAATGTTGTATTTTACATTTTCAGAATACATCAGGCACATTTAAATGTTCCTTGGCAAACATCTAATACTGAATTTTGTGGTGAGGATACAGGAAAGTTTTTCTTCTGATGACTGTACAAATACAGGGTTTGCTGCACAGTACAATGGTTGATAAATGGTGCACCACTGCAGTCAGACTGGGATTTTAATGTGATTTTCTAGCAATCCTATAATCAAGCTTGCTTAAAACTGCCTAATGACTTGAAACAGGCCAAATTTGATCTGAACTCAATAGACTGGCTATTTGTGGCAGCAGATACTGAACCGGGCCCTGGGAATATAGGAACTAAGGTATGTAGAACCCTGGGGACATGAACATGTATAGGAACACGTTCTGGGATTTTAAGACCCTAGGAACACAGAACCCTGAGATCTTAATACCTTGGGGAAGATTGAAGCCTTTGAATTTAAGGCTGTTGTAACATAAGGCTCTGGGAATATACTGTACTTAGGTACAAAGAACCCTGAGAAGAGAGGATTCTGGGAATTTTAGACCTTAGGAAATTAGGACCGTGGAAATACGGGTCTCTGGATACATAGGAACCTTGGAATTTAAGACATGGTGAACATATGAATCTGGGAACATTGTTTCATAGGAAGACATGATCATGAGAATTAGGCCTAGAAAAATTTGGACCCTGGGAAGATAGAACCCTAGGTACTTGGAACACAGGATTACACTAAAAAACACAAGAGTTTACAAGATACATCATCACTCCAATCACTAGAGTGTCAAAGTCCAGTCCTAGAGGGTCGATGTGCAGCCCAATTTGGTGACTTCTCTGCTCTGACACTACAGTTAAACCTGCTGAGCTAATTCAGGTGTGTTTGATCAGGAAGATCACCAAACTGTGCAGGAATCCGGCCCTCCTGGACCGGACACCCCTGCACTAGAGCAACACTATTGGATTTCTCACCCCAGCCTATGATGGTCAGAGCCCACAGGTAGTTCTTATCAGACAGGAAGGCCATGAAGATCAAGCTGTGTAAGTACAGCCCCTCCACCAGGATCCAGTAGTGGTTGGTGGCAACGAAATACAGGAAGAATATCACTGCCAGCTTACAGCCCACCTGATCCCAAAATCAAGTAGAGTTTAAAAAGAAAAAGATGTAAGACACACATACATGTGAATGTGGACCAGTCTCACAACATGTCTGTTTAGTACATTTGTTTGGTCTGACGTACGGCTACAACAACTAATAATGCTACAATACAGCAATACAGGTGTTTGCATGCGTTAAAATGTGGAGACTTCAGTGGTGCCCCCGTTGACATTTAGGGCAGATTATGGATATATTATGGGCGGAGCGCCGGCCTTTATTATACACAGATCTCTGCACAATTCTCATGGTGAAATAACCAGGATCCTGTGCTGTGTCCACAAGGATAACTGAGGACTTTAATGTCTCACTGTAGCATCAGGTGACTGATGGAGACGGTTGTACAGGCGCCGGCCTCTACTCCTACAGCCACGGATATTAGTCATCAGATATTAACACCCATTTACCTGCACTGTACTCACACTTGTCAGTCTTTTTCACACAGACTGAGGTTTATTTAGTCACCATTTCATCACCAGATTTTCATAGTCAGCCAGTCAGTATACGAAAATAAATCCTGATGTACAGTGGCAGGGTCTTATTTCATTCTGGAGGGATCTGCTGTTCTGCTATTGACTGGTGGGCTTTACATTAAACAGCTTAATTTTGTGGCTTCTTCCCAAAACATGAATAAAAAATACTACAGCTTCACACAGTATTTCATTTTAAAAACATTTAAAAATGAAATACTGCCACTTCCACTGAGAAAATTAGTTAGTGATTAGTTAATGGTCTAAACGTCTTTGTACTGATGTTATACTGAATGTTTCCATTAACGATGCAGTCGATCTTGTTGATCACTCAAATGTTTGTCTCTTCCTTTTCCCTCTGTGTTAGTTTAGCTTTTTCATGTCTTGTCTGAAAACTGGACCACCAGAACTCCAAGGACCATAAATGTTGAAAGCGCAAAATCTTCAAATAAGGGTAATATCTTGAAACTTGAAAAGTGCATTTCCTGAAGGAAACATGGGATATTGTGCATTGCTAACATGGCCCACAAGTTAAGGTATCCCAGTTGGTTTGTAAGGTGATGCTTTGGTATTTGTGGTGGTTGCTATGGCCCCCAAGGCGATTGCTATGGCACCCAAGGTGGTTGCTATTGACCCCAAGGCCGTTGCTAGGGGCCCCAAGGCCGTTGCTATGGCCCTCAAGGCTGTTGCTATGGGCCGCAAGGCGGTTGTTATGGCACCCAAGGCGGTTGCTATGGCACCCAAAGCGGTTGCCATGAACCCCAAGGCGGTTGCTATGGGTCCCAAGGCGGTTGTTATGGTTCCCAAGGCCGTTGCTATGGCTCCCAAGGCCGTTGCTATGGCTCCCAAGGCCGTTGCTATGGCACCCAAGGCGGTTGCTATGGCACCCACGGCGGTTGCTATGGGCCCCAAGGCAGTTGCTATGGGCCCCAAGGCGGTTGCTATGGGCCCCAAGGCGGTTGCTATGGCACCCAAAGCGGTTGCCATGTACCCCAAGGCGGTTGCTATGGGTCCCAAGGCGGTTGTTATGGTTCCCAAGGCGGTTGTTATGGCTCCCAAGGCCGTTGCTATGGCTCCCAAGGCCGTTGCTATGGCACCCAAGGCGGTTGCTATGGCACCCACGGCGGTTGCTATGGGCCCCAAGGCAGTTGCTATGGGCCCCAAGGCGGTTGCTATGGGCCCCAAGGCGGTTGCTATGGCACCCAAAGCGGTTGCCATGTACCCCAAGGCGGTTGCTATGGGTCCCAAGGCGGTTGTTATGGTTCCCAAGGCGGTTGTTATGGTTCCCAAGGCCGTTGCTATGGCACCCAAGGCGGTTGCTATGGCACCCAA
>BRDA01088812.1:901-12205 GCA_036984385.1 Crenuchus spilurus
AATAAGTTAGTAAGTGAGTGAGTAAATAAGTACGTAGACGCATTAGTAAATGTTTGGCCTAAGGTTTTTTCAACCCTGTGATTTGTTTAACACTTATTTTTGACTTACGTTACTACACCTCCACGGTTGTAGATTATAAAATAAGTCTTATCTTGTGTTTAGTGTCTAGTTTTCAAATTAGACTCTCTTACATTAGATGTTGGCACCTCCACATCATTGCATTCAGTTTTTATTCACAATTTGTTTAGTGTCCCAACTTTTTTGGAATCCGGTTTGTAAATGATTACGCAGATGCATGAATAAATGAGTGAGTGAATGATTGAATAAACAAATGAATGAACAAACGAGGAAATGAATGAACAGTCAGTCCTGAGCTGAAGCAGGCATAGTGTAACCCATCCAGTAACGTTAGCCTGTGGTGATGAACCAGTGCCCCTGTACCAACGTTTTGAATGAAGCAGAGGCATGAATGAATGAGCAAATGAATAAACTATTAAATGAATGAGTGAGTGAATTAATGAATGAAGGAATGAATGAGCGATTGAATAAATGATTGAGAGAATAAATGAGCGGCTAAATGAAGAATTGAGATAATTAATGAGTCTTCAACCAAGTGTTTACCTTCACATATGGAACACGTTTTTTATCTTCATGCACTGCCAAGTTGGTCTTTGTTACTGCGCGCACACACACACACACACACACACACACACACACACACACACACACACACACACACACACACACACACACACGCGCGTCATTGTTTCTGGTTGAACCGTCACGTACTTCTATTTTTTGCACAAGGTATACACTTCACACACACACACACACACACACACACACACACACACACACACACACACACACACACACACACACACACACACACACACACACACACACGGGTGTTAATAAATTACAGAAACCATCAGCAACAGAAGACATTTCACATACAAAACTACTGATACATTTAACAAACCCTGTTTATACATCATACTGTAGGTCAAAATAGATGTTTACATAAAACATGTACTGAACTTTTAACATTGCCCCAGTCACCTAATGGATAAGCCACTGGCCTCCTAAGCCAGGGGACTGTGGGTTTGTGTCCCATCTGGGGTGTGTGCTCAGAGGAGTGAGGGAGTGAAATAGTGCTGGGCCCATAACTCTGACACAAGACTCCTAAAGCACCTGAAATGCCCCGAAATTAATGCCTTGAGCAAGGCACCTAACTCTCAACTGTTCCCACTTCAACATGTACAGTGTTAAATCCAAACACAGTGAAATAAATCCAGTTGTCAGACATTTACATCATCTTTTCTAAGAATATTTTATGTCTATTCCACATTTATACTCAGCACATTTTCTCAGCACTTGGTCTCAGTGCATTACACTTATTTTTATTGTTCAGTGTAGGTGGGCTAGGGATGTCAATTACCCATTGACACAAATATGAGAAGAAAGTCTATCCAGGACATGGCAAAATGCCCCATAAATGCAGCTGTAGTTTCATTCTACATAAAGTACTTCATAGACATCAATGTTTTCATAACCAGTGGGGAAGTCATGTTTATACTGGTGCTGTAATTATCCATGTTAACATGAATTAAATTAAAAGACTATTAAAGAAGAAACAAGTACAGCCATCATCACAGCAGCACATCCTGTATCAGATATCACATCTGAATAAATCTGAATTCCTAAAGAAATGATGGGAGTATTAGTGGGAAAACGACTAATAACAGGTGTAGACTAACAGAAGAAGTGAATGAAGACAACTTGATAAAAGGCAACAAACATACCGTCCAGCAAATCTCGGATTTTTTCCAAATAAATTTCAAAATAGGAGACCTGTAAAAGATCAGACGTTTACTCTTCTACAGACGCATACAAGTACAAAAAGGTCCAAATATCACACAAAAGCCTCTTTTCAGCTGCAGGGCTGAATTTTTCCGAGTGCAACCAGAGAGAGTCCAACTTATCCAGTAACGTGAGCCTGCAGTGACCCCGTACTGACGTTTTATACACGACTGACTGGATGCAAATCAACAAATAAACGACTGAATGAATGAGTGAACAACCTAATAAAGGACTGAGCAAATGAATTTATGATTGAGTGGATGAATGAATGAATAAATTAACAGTTCTGAATGTAACTATGAATTAATGAATGAACTGGGTGAATAAACAACTGAGTGAATGAATGAGTGACCAAATGAAGGACTGAGTGAGTGAATGAATGAATCAGCAGTTCTAAGAATAACCAGAAATCGTATAACCTATCCTGTAACATTAATCAGTGGTGACCACTGAGGTGTGTGTGTGTGTGTGTGTGTGTGCCAAGTGGGTCCAAAACCTAACCCAATTTGATAGGAAAACTACAAACCTGGCAACTCTGCATGCCAAAGCAGGCCTGACTAACATGGTCTTGAGAACCATTTGACTTTGAAAAGAGGCCGCAGTTTCATGACACAGAGTTCTGTACTAGACTTACCTTAATATGGAACTCCAGGTTCTCCTCCATGGAGTAAATATGATCAAAAATATCATGAGCGATGCGAGGAATTATACCCATCAGCTGAGGGTCATGGAGCTTCCCCTAGGAGACAAAGTAGTGTGGGTCAAAAACAACCACAACACAAGTAAGTAAGTAATTTTTTTATTTATAAAGCACTTTTTATACAACCTTAGTTGCCCAAAGTGCTGTACACACACATACCTTATACCAACATAAAACTACACACACACATGACAAAATAAACTAAAAATTAGCAATATAAAATAAAATAAAACAAACACAAATCAGATAGTCAGAATAAGCTAAAATAAAAACAAATAAAACATGAAATGCGCACAACACACACACTCTTGAACGCTCACCCCACTCACCTCCATAGTGTACGTTTTCCCTGATGAAGTCTGGCCATAGGTGAATATGGTGCCATTGTAGCCACTTAGAACATCTGAGTAGAAGAGCAAAAACATCAGTTAAGCAGAACATCTGATAACTGCTGACTGATCATTATCTCTCAACGAGACCTACCTTTCACAATGCCTTTAGCACAGGACTCATACACCTGCTCCTGTGTTGAACTGGGTGGCATAACCCGATCAAATACATATGTCTTCCCCTGCAGGACACAAACAGCAGATATTTTTAATTATATCTCAACTCATCACTTCAGCTATGTTGAGACAGCAGGCAAATCAGATTTGTTTCTAAAATCCAGTCTGCTGAGATGACCGTCTGTTATTAGTACACACAAAACTCAGTACTACTTCAGGAGCCAGAGTCCTCACTTTTACCAAGTACACCACTCCCGTCCTCCATCAGCTCCAATATCAAGTACAAACTTCTTTCTGACTTTCAAAGCTCTTCACGGACTCGCGCCTGTCTATCTTAGAGAGCTCATTCAGCCGTCCCTCTCGCCCCCTCAGATCTTCTGCCGCTGATCTTCTTACTGGTCCATGTACAAGACTCAACAGTGGGTAGCAGGTCTTTCAGTGCTACAGCTCTCAGCTCTCAAACTTCACCTTAAAACCTTCCTCTTTACTACCTACTACTACTCTTTTATGAGTTAGGTGTTTTTTCTCTCCGTTGTAAAGTGTGTTTGGGTTTGTGAAAGGCACTCTATAAATCTAACCTATTATTATTTGCAATAGATCAGATCCGATTTGCCCGTCCAGACATCGCAAGTGTATCTGCTCGAGTTGTTATGGTAAAGAAGTAGGCATCAATAACTACAGCCATGCTGGTGATGTGGCTTCAGGGTTGCCAGGTTTGTAGATTTTAGCCTGCTTTAAAAATGTATCATGACTGCAAAAAAGCAAAAAAAAACAAAGCCCACTTAACACAGTAACACAGTAGATGAAAAAGAACTGAATATGCTTATGTAGACTTTCTAATGTGAGAATTTTCAGTGGATGGATCTGAAAATAAGGATAAGAGCAGAGTAGAAGAAAAAATCCATCCATCCATCATCATCATCATCTGCTTTATCCTGATCAGGGTTGCTGCAGGGCCGGACCGTGGGAAGAAACCAGAGACCTTGGAGGAGAACATGGAAACTCCAGAAGAAAAAGGTTTATGTTTTAATTACTACAAAAGCTTACAGTTGTGTAGAAAATGAATGAAAAATAAGATTAAAATAAGATTTAAGAGTAATAAAAAAAGCAATTACAGTTTCCTCAAACATCTGTGATTACGGTAGACTCTAGATTAGATTGGCTTACTTCTAAGCTTATGTAGGGCTGCTGTCCGTCACACAGTGAACTGGAGAGTTTTTTAGGGACCTGGCAACCTGGGATGTGCTTCTTGGATAACCACACTTCGGTCACTGGGTTTGATGTGTCGTTCTTTGTCGCAATGTGAGTGACGTGAAAGGCACTACAAAATCCGATTTGAGCGTCAAGACTGAAACTGATCTGTACAAACCTGATTGCAATTGCATTTCAGACCACCTCCAAATGTGGCTTAGATCAGATTTGCAAAAATCTGATTTCTGGATACAATCTGGATAGATTCAGATTTGGGCAGTCTGAACACAGCATGTGTCAGTAAAATCAGTCTATATTAAAGGGCACATATGAAAAATCAAGCATTCCTTTATCTTTTTAATGAATGAGTTTGTAGTAATTGAAAAATGTGCTGCTCACCCTGCCTCCAGTAGAGTTCATATATGTTCTCACAGCCTAGTGTGTGTTTCACTGCATGGATAGGTTAAATGCAAAGGTTAAATTATGTTGTGTACAATCACATTAGCAAAGTTGAATCTAATCAAAATCAAGAGATACACAGTAACAAAACAGAGTTAATTCTAACGAAAAGAGGTGAAAAGATTTGATCCCTAAACCCACGTCTCATAAGTGGGTCTTAAGAGGGAATTAATATACAAGAAAATGCATGATTTATTTATTTTTATACATTTTACCCCCAATTTTCTCCCCAGTGTACTTTAGTAGCCAATTAACCCGCCCCTTTTATCAACTCTCCCCATCACCATCACTTGCTATGTCTCCGACTCTCCTGGGAGGGGGCAGACGAGCAAAGACCTCCTCGGACTTCAGTCATGTCAAGCCCCTTTTTTCCCCCCCGAACTGCTGGTGATACATTGCTGCCAGGCTGCTAGCGCACTCGGAGGAAAGCACAGGTCCCCAGTTCTGCCAATTCTGCCCTCTCAAGGCCCCGACTGTCGATGGCACTCTAAAAACAACATGATCAGGATCTGAACTCGCGATCCTCGGATCATAGTGGCAGCGCCTTAGTCGGCTGAACAACTCGGGGCAAAATGCATGATTTGGGATTGTGATCCCCAAATTTAGAGATACTGATACCAAGTGTAGCATCATGAGACTCAATGCCAAACTGATATTCTGCCTATAAACTAAAAACACACCATTGTCTTTAACACCAAATGTTAATTTGATTGAACACAAACAAACATTTCTACATTTTTACACTTTAACATGTCTGTGTCTGTTAGACTGCTGGAGCTGCTGAGTTAGTGATCTGTGGATCTCTTTAGGTTCTTAAAAAGACTGCACTGTTACAGTCCAACATCCCACAGCATCTGATCCAGATCCAATCAACCTACTGATGAATGATGTTCAACACACTGTATAGATGCAGGAAATTGGACTGCAGCAAAGGCATCATTCACACTGTCAACCAGGCTTGTAAATCTAGACGACCTAGAACTCAGCCGCAGGAGTCGGGAGAACATGGTTTATGAGATTTATTGCAGAGCAGCCCTGGATTTGGGGTAAGTACTAGAGCAAAACTATACAGATAGGAACATCTGTATATCACAAAAACACAGTGATATCAGAATATTTTGGACACCTACCTTATATTGGGAATAATCAGTTTTGGCTCAGAGGACACAAGTGAGATGCCATGGACTGTGTTGGAAGGTAATTCTTGCTCCCATTCTAACTGCAGCAGAGCCCTGAGGTTCCTTAGAGTGTGTGTTTGTGGGTCAGCATAGTGATCTAGGCCATCCAAGTGTTCCCATATGTGATCCAATGGACTAAGATTGTGTCCGCCGGTCAAGAAAGGACACCAAAGTCACTGTCGTGCTCCTGAAACCACTCATTCAACATGTACAGGTCCACACAATCTATTAGGATTGTCAACTACCTGCTGACTCATGCAGTAATATTAGTGGTCCAAGATCAAAGCATCCACATGTACATAAATACACTGACACCACCACCCTGCTTTCGCCCAGAGTTACAGTATCTCTCAGAGGTGGTTCTCATGTGTTTTGAGACGTATACACCACAGCCTGTCCACTTTATGCAGCACAGACCTGGATTTGTCCTAGAAGGCAACGTTTTTCCAAACCTCTAGGGTCCAATTACTGTACTCCTGTGCACCCTGAAGATGATGAACCTTGGTTAAGTTTGGGGCTTTAAATATGCATCCGATTCATAGGACCAGACATAACCGCGTTCACTTAATGGTGATCCCAAACACTTTCTTCATTGCTTGTGTGTTCTGGTTCACTGTGGTGTGATGACTGCTCTGTACCACTTTCTCTCAGACATAAATGGTATGTGGAGCACCACTGATATGGTGTTGGGAGACACTCAAGGCACAAGAAGTCCATTCTCACTACATCTTCGCTACAGCAGCTCTAGAACATCTGACAAAATTAGCATTTTCTGAGATACTACTACTCTTCACCTGGTACACTATTATCAAGCCTTTTTGAACATCCATGACTTCACGTCCTTTGTCCATGTTGATGGTTTTATCCCTTGCTACAACTGACTAAACCCTCGGGCAAAATTCATTCCAAACCACGGGTGGTTATAATATTCTGCCATGACTGAATATTCCTAGTTTACTGCAAAACCTCAATGAAAGCCAGTCTGAACCTGCTTCTTTTCTAATTTAAGCATATTAAGGCAACACAGAAGGATGCTGAATATTGTCCTTGGTCTTACATTACACTTAAACAAGTCTATAGGCTTAATTGGGTTGGATTAAACAGACTGTTTTTAGCAAACTCTGAGCCTTTAGTTCTCCCAGATTCAAGTCTCTTATTTTTCAGGCAGATGTCATCTTGTGTTGAAAATAAAGCTGCTTGGCTGTTGCTATTAGCTGTATTTAGTCTCCAATTGCACAACAACGACTCACAAACGTAAAAATATGAATGCTTTTGAAGTCACTCAGTAATCTACTTAGTCTGGATGGACTTGGTCTACATGGCCTCCAGACTGTACCTAGGAGATCTTTATGTGGAAGAAACTTAACTTACTTGGTAAAAGCGAGACTTTAGATAAAAAGGTTTGTAGATAAAAATAAAAACAGTCCACTTTACGCCATTCATGTGTTTAAAATGCATTAAAACTCAGTCTGAATAGGGTTTATGTTCACTGGTTATTGTAAAGAAAATAAAGTGGCTGTAGTTGGGATGTAGACATTATTTTCTAGTTCCTATCATCACAATAAAGACATCCGATTCAGTCAATTTCTGTTCAAAGGCACATTTCACAGAATACCTTGTAAAAATGTTGTAAACCTTGTAATTTGGCTGCTTAACTCACAGTTAGCTGTATTACAATACTCATTAAGCGTCTCGTTCTAATGTACCAGTCCACCTTAAATGCTGCAGTATTTACAGTCAGTTAGCTGTAGAGTTGTTTGTTAGCAAAATTAGCCTTGCAGCTTCAGTTCTATAAAAAAATAAATATTAACCCTTTAATGCACAAGCTATGCAAAACATCTACAATACTTGTAAAAATAAGGATTTGTGATGATCAAAAACAAGTTGTGAAAATGTGGAATCCTGAAAGGTGAAATTATTTATTTATTTCACCTTTTTATAATTTATGAATAATATTTATTCAAAAATATAGCAAATAAACCATGTTGTGCAACAAAGGGTTAAAGAGGAAGTTCAACTTATTTCACATTTGAGCACAATTTATGTCAATGTATTTGCTTATCAATTTCTTTTAAAATATAATTTAATAAAATAGATTTGGGTCTACTTTTTCTTAATGTGCACTCAATGGAATTTGCAGTGAAACACACTAGGCTGTGAACATGTGCCTGAAGTGGTGGGCAGCCAGGGAGCAGTTGAGGTCATGACCTTTCTGGGGATCGAACCAGCAACCTTCCGGGTCACAAGACCAGATCCCTAACCACCAGGCCATGATTGCCCCATAACATATAAGACAGCATAAAAATAGTGTCAATATATCAAGTAGAATCTATATCACTATGTCAACATAGAATCACTATATCGAGAAAACATCTGTGTATTTTATATATACATAAATATATTTGATAAGATCTATAGCATGTACTTGAATAAATTTGTATTAAACATTGCAATGTAAACATTAAAAATTAATACAATTTTAATTGCATAAAAGTGCACAAATAGTCCAATAATTAAAATAATGAATAAATAAATAATTTTTAATTAAATTCCTTTTAACAATACTTAAAAGAATAAACTGTCCTCCAATAAGATCTTCTCCTTTAATTTGTAGACAGGCTAGTCTGGGAAAACAACGCTCCAATACGTTAACTCCACGTTCCACCTTAAATGTTGCAGCAGTTATATTAATGCGGCTGATAAGACCTGCGTGCACTTATTTGTAACTACCGCAGCATTTAAGGTGGACCGGGACATTAGAACGAGACACTTAATGAGTACTAAACGAACGTGTTTTCTGACTTTTCTGCAGGTTTGAACACGACACCGCCAGTTTCAGGTCAATATTGGACTGTCTCAGTCCACATGGGCTGGGAGCCTCGTTTGAGGTGAGAAGACAGATGTAAAGACGAGCTTACTGAGATCAGCACGGTGTCATCGTCTCGAAATTTGAGGACGTATTTGTTTCTTCTGTTGACTTCAGACTCGTTCAGCGGTCTGAACCGACACACCACCCTCACTCCACACTCAGCCGTGTCCGCCATCGCAGAATAAAACTATAAATATTCTTTTAAAAACAGGAGAACACGTGTAAACAGCAGCAGTGTGTATATCAGAAACTCCTCCAATCTGTGAGTCAATCAGAGTGAGACCAGCGTGTTTATAACGGGCCTAACAGCTCAGGATTGGTCCGTCCAGTGTCTGCCTGACTGTGTCAACATACATTCTATACTAAACTATACTATAGTGCTCTGTACTATGGTAAGCCGTTTTAGCCTAAAATGACACCAGCGATACAAGTCCTAATTCAGTTTTTACTAGTAAGAACTCTAATTCAAGATCTCTCTAATGTAGTTTTTACTAGTAACAACTCCCATTTCAGATATCAATTATGACATTTTTATTAGTAAGAATAGAGACTTACATATCCTTAATTAAATTCTAACTAGATTTTGCAGATTGCAGATATCTCTAATTGGAGTTTTTACTAGTAACAATTTTATTACGGACATGAGAGGGTGAAATTCAATGTAAGTCAATGGAGAATTATGACTAGTCAGAATTACAGTAAAGATATGTCCACCTGGCAATGTGACTAGTCAGAATTTAATTAAGGATATGAAAGTCTCTGTGCTTACTAGTAAAAATGTCATAATTGATATCTGAAATGGGAGTTGTTACTAGTAAAACTACATTAGAGAGATCTTGAATTAAAGTTCTTACTAGTAAAAACTGAAATAGGACTTGTATGTGGTGTCATTTTAGGCTAAAACGGCTTGCCATACTGTACTGCATTACACTATAGTACACTATGCTATACTATTCTGCTCTATACAATAGCATACTATACTATACTACTTTATACTATAATACACTAATACTATATCATGTGGTACTACAATATACTTTACTACTCTATGCTATACTACACTATACTATAGTGCTCTTTACTGTATTACACTATACTGAACTGTGTTTAGGTTCATTGTCTTGTTGAAGTATCTAGGCTCAGTGAAACTTCAACTTTGTCACAGATTTTTTTAACATTGTTCTCAAGAATCTGCTGATATTGACTGGAATCCATGCAACCCTCAACTTGAACAAGATTCCCAGTACCTGCACTGGCCACACAGCCCCACAGCATGATGGAACCGCCAAATTTGACTGTATGTAGCAAGTGTTTGTCTTGGAATGCTGTTATTTTTTCAGTCATGCATACCACCCCTTATGTCCAAATAACTCAATTTTAGTTTCATCAGTCCACAGCACCTTATTCCAAAATGAAACTGGCTTGTCCAAATGTGCTTTAGCATACCTCAAGCGACTTTTTTGTGGTGTGTGCGCAGCCTCTCCTTGTGCAAAGTGTGCTGAATAGTTGAACGATGCACAGTGACACCATCTGCAGCAAGGTGATGTTGTAGGTCTTTGGAGGTGGTTTGTGGGTTGACTATGACTGTTCTCATCATCCTTCACCTCTGCCTATCAGATTTTTCTTGGCCTAAAGCTTTCAGGCTATTACACATTTAATTTGACCCGAGATGGATGCAATTATCACTATTATTAATATCATTATTGGTTTACACTATAGCACAATGTCAGATTTAGCTGATGATGTAAATTTATATCAGTAGTTTGATCAGAGGAGGATGGATCCCCTTTGTGAGTCTTGGTTCCTCCCTCCAGCATCGAGGGAGTATTTCCTCGCCACTGTTGCCTTTGGCTTACTCACATTGGGTTTTGCGGTTTGATTCAAATTGTCTGATGCCAATTATGAAAAGCTGCTTTGTGACATTGTCCGTTGTAAAAAAGCGCTATATAAATAAATGTTGATTGATTGGCCTGCCACTTAGGGCCTTAACTAGAACTGTGCCTGTGGTCTTCCATTTCCTCACTATGTTCCTCACAGTGGAAACTGACAGCTGAAATCTCTGAGAGCTTGTTGTATCCTTCCCCTAAGCGTCCTCCCTGGTGAGGTGTTTGGGGCATGTCCAACTGGGACGATACCCCGGAGAACACCCCGGATACACTGGAGAGGTTATATCTCTCAGCTGGCCTGGGAATGCCTTGGAATTCTCCCATATGGGCTAGAAGAGGTTGCTGTCTACTTTGCATCAGTTGCTACCCCTACAACCCGGACTTGGATAAACGGAAATTGATGGATGGATTTCTAATACTATACTGATATATACAAATATACACTGCTCAAAAAATAAAGGGAACACTAAAATAACACATCCTAGATCTCAATTAATAAAATATTCTATTTGAAAACCTTTATTACATAGTGGAATGCATTGAGAACAAAATACCATAAAAATGATCAATGTAAATCAAAATTATTATCCCTTGGAGGTCTGGATTTAGAATCATACTCAAAATCTCATACCACCCTCATGGAGTCTGTTTC
>BRDA01088814.1:2500-13456 GCA_036984385.1 Crenuchus spilurus
GTATTATTTGTATATGCAGGTTTTCTACTGTGGACAGTTATTCAGTATAAGAGTTATACAGCTTTTATGAATAATGTCTCAATCATCTACATTCCTGTCTACAACTAAAATATCTATACAGAACCAACTTTTAACCCACTCTTGCAAAAATGCTTTTGCTGAAATGAACATAAACAGTGTTTTGTAATAATTTATATGTATATTTAAACATGATATTCAGCAAAGTAACAGAATTAAAATGTGCAGATCTGTGTTCCTGCAGACGTGTTTTCTTATTGACTTAAAAGTAGCTGAAAACAACATCTGCAGCTCCACTAACAAAGGCTACTGAACTGCCATTGTATCCTTCACTCAAGGACACAGAGGGTTAAGCACAGAATGAGGAATATACACCACAACACTTGCATTAGCCACTGCAGTCACACACCTTACAGGTTCATACTCAGTGAAGTGTGATTCACATAAGCTGCTATCAAAACTGTGCATAACCTTGACTTTCAAAGGACCTACACTAAAATCAAGCCTAACACTAAAAGTGATCCTGTTTTTAAAAAATAAAGGCTTTTAAAAGGCTCATATCCTACATTTTCTCTTGTATTTTAAAATAAATCATTTTATTTGTGACCGTTACATCTTAAAAAGAGCCTAAAATTGATTTTAAGTTAATTCTCTGATGCCTATATAGAAGTGTGACTTTGGTTTGGGTTACAAATGCTTAGATGTGGTTTTACATGCCAATTCAAAACCATGTGATTTTGCCTTTTCCTGAAACAAGCTTTATTGCCTTATATGGTGAGCTCATTAATAATATGATGAGCTTGGTTCTGATTGGCTGGTGTATAACTTTAACTGGAGCTAAAAATAGTGAGTGCAAGAAAACTTGGGAAATAGAAACATTCTGACAGAGCGAATGGAGAGCCGAGGAAAAAAAGAGGCCAGGTAAGAGGAAAATAAATGGAAGAAAAAGTGTAAATATGTTAACTTCTCTTCTACACATTTTAATGCACACTTTAGTATTAGACTCCATCTGTAAACACAATGTGTTAATATGATTAAAAAGACTTTTTAAACAGTGTACTCAGACTATTCTCCAGTACTATATACATGAACAACCAGACAGGGAGACTTACTGAGAGAAAGGCGTGGACGATATCCGCTTTGATCGAGCTCAGAGGTTTGTCCTGAATCACCACGAAGATCTGCTCCTCTTTCTCTAAATTAATGAAATTACCAAACCAAGACTTTTTGGCAAGTCTGGGAAAGAAAACAAGACATGAATAAGAAGAGGTAACAAAAACAAATTAGTTTAAATCAAATTCTCAAATCAAATTCAAATCTATTTTTCCTCCAATGTGAACATTTTGTATAAATGTTATATACAAATTTTTGTCGAATTTGACGCCCATGCCGTGAGATGCATCCCCTGTAGGGAGACTTACTTAGCGGTGGTATTCCGTTGCTTTTACTTTGGTTATTGTGGGTAATTTGGTTATTGTGGGTATCAGTGGGAAGCTGCATAGCAATGCTGATACCGTAAAAGATATTCACATAAGCTTATGTATGCAAATCCTTCATTTTTTATTGGCTGCTCCCAGCATGGGGCCAACATAAGCGTACCCCACAGCTCATTATTGAAAGCGTGTTGAACATGCACACAGTGCTTTTCTACTGCTCACTTAAAACAAACATTGACAGGCCAGCCCCATACTCACTAACTAAATGAAGACTACTGAAAGTACTGACCTTACGCAAAACATACAGGAATATTTTAGATGTATTGGGAAATACTGACTTTCAGAAGTCAAATACACAACAATGTTAGAAAATAATATTGAAATAAAATAATTGTAAACAAAATTATTGATTATGTCACACACTGCTCCACAGCGACATCTGCTGGGATCAGGCCCCACCTGCACCTAATGTAGAGACGTCCCTGACAGTACGTGTTCTGAGACGTATAAAAAGAAAACCAGTCAGAGCTTTAAGTGGCTGAATTTGCACCCATCAAATAGACATGGCAGCGGATATGAGCCAGGGGAAATAACATTACAGAGAAATCATAACAAAAGAAATGCTCCCCTGACAGGTCTCATCTGTGGTAAATAAGGCATTTCACGCAAACACAGTGTCTGACATTTACAGAGAGCCGTGCTAAAGACAGACTTCAACTCACAGTGTATGACACAATAGACTAGAACTCAGGAAAACAGTTATTGTGTGTTTTTAGTTGGAAATCAAGGCATCAGTTTATAAAGAAATTAACATTAACTCAATACATCAACTGCATTGTTTTAATCTTCACAATATATATGGAATACCATATTGCCATTGTGTTGTTACAGGATATATTGTGATATGTTTTGTATATTAAAACTTGTACATATGAGAATATTATGAGCACTACTGCCTTGGAATGAACTCAGTCTAGAACGTCACAGATGCCATGTGCCATCATCATGGGTAAAGGATGACAGCACCTCACATACTTTGTGGGCTTGAGCCTGACATTCCATGTTGTGAAAGGTCATCAATCAAGTTGGTTATCCAGCACACTCGCATCATGATCACTTCCTGTACTGTGCACTGATATGTTATACATGAATCAGCACAATTTTCAGGGTGAAATAACCAGCATCCCGTGCTGTGTTCACGAGGAGAACTGAGGACTTTAATATCTCACTGTATAACCAGGAGACGGCTGGACGGGCGCCGGCCTCTACTCCAACAGCTGCGAATATTATTCGTTGAGTCGAATATTATTATTATATTTATATAACACAGACTGAGGTTTATTTAATCCACATTTCATCACTAGAACTTCATTAGTATTAAAGTTATTCACAGTTTGGGTAAAGAATCCATTAGAATATTGTGAAAAAAATCGTTCATAATTTAATTTAAAAAATTTAAGCCATCACATTTTACTTACATTACATATTTTTGTTTTAACGTCGATACAGTTTGAATTGTAATTTACTCCAAATGAAATATTTTAACAAATGTGAGATTCTGAATTTGTGATTTTAAATAAACTATACGCCAAAACATTAATGCTTGAAATGTGTCACTTTATGTGTAACGAATATAAAATATATGAATTTTTGAATTAAATTATGAACAACAGTGAACTTTCGTCTAAATATTACATTTTTTTTATGTGGCACTGTATTTGTATATAATTCTATAATGTTTTTTTAACTTTAGGAAAAGTTATTAATGAAATCATTTATTTGTATTAAACATTTTACAAAGAGAAGAGTCCTGTTATGTCTTATATTACGTCAATGGCTTAAATAGAGCTGTGTTAGTTGGGTCAATCTCATAAGCAGGAAGTCATTATTAAGAGCCCTTATACAAGACAGAAATCTCAGGCTGTAGTTCTTAATGTCAGAGAGAAGAGAAATATCCAATGAGAAATCATCATGTAAATGCCAGCCACTGACAATTTATCAATTAATTAATCAATGCTTGACCTTAATTGATTAATTGGTACAGCTCTACTGTGAGCACTACAGCTTCATATTGACTAAGAAAACCTTAAACAGCTGCTGTGGAGGTAGGTCAGTCACAGGCCTGTGGTTTGAGACATGAAGGCTGATGCATGGCTCATTTCCCCGCCCCTCTTGAACTGTGAAGCATGCTGGGATTCCGCCACAGAGCCTGCTTATCTAGGCCAGTGTATGTGGTCACTCGATAACAAAGGACCAGCTTTAGAATGTGAGTGTGAAGTTCAGCAAGTGGAAGAAAAACACTGAAATATTAATGCAGAGCGAGTCGCTGATAATGTCCCCATCAATAAAAATAGGCTAATGGGAGTCAGCAATGTCGAAGCCACTACTTTCAATTCAGCTCAGTTTAAAGTTGGCTTAACGCTGAACTTTGGCATATTTGTTCAAGTGAAATATGCTGTCGGAGAAGGAGCCGGCATGCCGAGGCTCCGGGTTTGCAAGAGTCTGGGGCCGCGGGGCTGATGAATGTGCTCTTAGGGGTGGTGCACTTAGAACTCTTTGTAATTGGTTGATAAAGGAAGAGTGCGCTAAGTGTGCTATAACTTACTCTGGGGAAGACTCTGGTGTTAGGCTGGACATCTCCTCTTGTGTGGGTACTGCAAACAGAGAGGACTTATGGTCATGAGGTGGGCAATGAAACATGGACTAAATCATTGTACATCACAAAGCAGAGCTAAAGAGACGAGGGCCTTGTTGTACCGCTACCTGCAGAGAATACTGATAATGCACAGCTAATTATTCTGAACCTTAAGAGCTGCTATCAGAGCACCTGATCATGCCCGAGAGAGAGAGAGAGAGAGAGTCCCTCTACAGCTGGAGGTTAAGGGAGATGCTTATAAAGGATTCATTATCATAACCACTGATGTGATATCAGATAAAGCTGGTAATGGTATATCAGCCTGCTTTTAGCCTCCTGATTACAGATCACAGACCTTAGACAATTCTCCTGGCGAAACTGGCAGACGGGGAATGAATACAAATCTACAGAGAACAGCAAACAAGCCATTTTCTTCACCGCTGACGTTCCCATGCATCGCTTTTAGATGATAAATAGGCAAATAAAAGATGTACACATTACTCCACATTCAGCTGAGCCAGGATATGTTTGCTGTTAATGGAGCTATGTATATATGCACTGATCAGCCATAACATTACAACCAACTTTCTAACACAGCTGCCCAATGCTGTGTCCGATTCATATGCCACCAAAACAGCCAACCCAGGGTCTCCGAGTCTGGCACTCTCTCCCCATCACTACAAAATATGTCCGCTGGCTTAAGACTCTGTTGGTCAATCCATCAAAACTGGAGACCCTCCGAGCACGTTAGCTTCCCAGTTCAAAGGTGGTACACATGCATCAGAAGAGTCTTCACCCTCAGTGGGAGACATTACAAGTAATTGGTTTCTCGCGAATGAGTGCGATGATTGGTCCAACCTTCACTTCACATCAAAGATGCTACATCTGGACCTCCAGCATCCTGCACATTGTCTACGAGAATCAAGTGTTCTCTCACCATCTACTATATCTACAGACCTTCACATCCGCCGTTGTTATGAGATAATCAATGTTATTTACTTCATCTGGTTTCAGGGCTGGTGTTCCACGTACACACTGCGCGTGGGCCCTCGTTTGTGGATGGGGGCACCACCTAAAACTTGCGTGAGACTTACGTGCTAGAGGGAGGTATGATGGGGGCACACTAAGCATTTGTGCTTAGGGCACCCACATGCCTAGCACCGGTACTGTCATGTTATGGCTGATCACCGCAATCTACATTGGGCTTGCTTACGTGGTTTCTGACCTTTAAAGATGGCTGCAAATACCACATAACTGAACTGAGTGTGGTTCAGTTTGCACGATGCTAATTTTTTATTTTATAATTTTTGCCAATTTTCTCCCTTTCCCAATGTGGTAGTAGCCAATTAACCCATTCCATCCACTAGGGGGCTCTCTCCATCACTTTGCAATGTCCCTGACTCTAGGATGGTGAAGCACAAGCACAAGCCTCCTCTGCTGCGTGTGATGCCAGTCACCGTTTCTTTTCAAACTACCGCTGATTCACCGTCACTGGGGAACCAACGCGCTCGGAGGAAAGCGCAGGATTCCCAGCTCCGAATGGACCAAACTGTAGACGCCTGAGCCAGCGGACATTTCAATGTGAAAGTGATAGGGAGAGAGAGAGAGTGTCATCTACCCGCCCAGAGAGATCACTGCCAATTTTCGCTCTCTTGGGACCCGGCTGTTGATGGCAAACAGAATGACCGGAATTCAAACTCGCGATCCTCTGGTCATAGTGTCAGCGTCTTAGCCTGTTGAGCCACTCAGGGCCCTCACACAATGCTAATTAATAGGATTTAAGCTTCCATTACTTAGCTACAGTAGCATTTCGGCACCACTAACTCAGTGTAAGTTTGGTGTAAAATTGATTGTCCTCTGAATTTTGCCTTTAATGCTTTGGCTCACTGAACCAATGGACCATCGTATGTTTAGCATGCTGATGTAGTCGGATACTCACCTTGTAGTTTCCTGCGATGAAACCGCGGCGATCCGAGGAAGCTGTTTTTGATGGAGTTGAGGCGTGTCCTCCAGGGCATGCCCCCGATGGAGGGGCTAGGGGGCGGCGTGGGGCTGGGGGTCCCTGCTGGACTCTCCTTGGGCGTGTGCACGGGCGTCCCTTTGGGGGTCGGGAGGGGGCTTCCCCGGGGAGAGGGGTGAGGGGTGACCTGTACAGTGGGGATAGATTTGCCGTTGTGGTCAGTCCCGGCCAGCGGGTGCAGGTGGTGGTGGTGCAGCCGGATGGGCGAGAGAGGCGGAGTCTGAGAGAGCGGGACAGAGAGCTTGGGGGGCACGGTGAAGGGCGGCCTGCGCACCTTGGGGCTGTTTGGGATGGGCGGGGTGAGAGAATGGGTGGGCGTTGAGGGCGTGGAAGGCTCTGATTTGGCAGCTGAAGGTGTAGGTGTGGTGTTGGGAAGGGGGTTGGACCTGGTGCTCTGGAGGGGCTTTTCTGCGACTTTGGGCTTTGCTGGAAGGGTCTGAGTTTTGTTGTTGGGCTGAAGCGCTCCTATCTTTGGATGAAAGGTGTTGGGTGGGTGGGGGCCTGTGCCGTTGGTCCGGGACGAGTGGGTGGGGCTGTGATTGGGTGACTGCGTGAGCTCTGAAGATTGTGGGGGGACGAAAAAGCGCCGCACGGGCTGAGGCAGCAGCAGCACATGCAGCAGCATCACCCAACACACCCCACAGCGCCCCCCCCCCACACACAGCACACGCACGGCCCAAAGGTTAGCACGCACCGCAGCGCAGGCACGCACACACACCGACGGCACACATATGAAGGGATGGTGGACAAGGCAGCGGAGATGTGGAGCGATGGAGGGAGGGGAAAGTGCAGAAAGGAAAAGGAAAGGAAGAAAAAAAAAACATGCCATTAGCACAACCAACCGAAAGGCAACAAGGACCGTGGAAAGAAAATATGCAGCATTTCCAGTGTTCTCAAAGCAAAAACCAGCCACAGAAACCAGCCGCAACATAATAAACAAAGCTCCGGGTCTGTGAAAAAAAACTGCCTGAAGTGACCAAACAAGCAGGAAATGAACGCGTGCCACACGTGAGCAAGATTTGATGCTACGCTATTGTCAGAATTCTTTGTTATAAATGTTTGCTCAGTATATGTCACAGTAAGTATCACTTTAAAGCAGGTAATTCACAACAATAGCGCCACACTATGGAAATGGCCAGTTCAAATCAGGACCATTAAGTGTGTAGCTCAGCACGGTATTGTGATGCTGCTGTTTGGGAGATGACATGATGTTGTGGACACTAATGGCATTGACAGTTTAAATGTAGGCAGTCAATTTCTTGATTGCAAACAAGGCTGGGTATTAAATTAGCACTTCATCAATATCACCAACCAGAAATACTAAAATCATAACATTTAAAAAAAGACACAAACAACTTAACCAAGAAAATAAACAATTAATACTAAGATCACTGCAGTACACTGTGGTTCAAAAGTCTGGAATCACTGTTTTCAATCATAAGACATCGTATTAGAAACACTACATTCATTTATAAAACTACGATTGATGCTGTTTCCACACTGTGGGACTAATAAGGGATTATAAATAAATTAATTAATAAAATAAATTTAATAATATATAATAATAAATAATAAATTAATGAATTAAATAAAGCATCTATAGGGGGCAATAATGGCTTATGCAATTAAAATGAGACTAATTTTTTGTACATGCATACAGTATTTTTATTTTTGTTTTATTTGTATTTATTTTATTTTTTATTAATTTTTTTATTGAGTATTATATATGATATACTGTAGAAATAGATAGCAAATAGAAGACTGCAAAAAAACAATATTTTATTTATGACCATAAACATAAAAAAATATTAAATATATAAAAAATATTAAATATATAAATCAAAAATCAAAAATAATTTATATGTTCACTTACATGTCTGAGTCTAAATTTGTCTTCACTAGCTTAGAACTGTTAACACTGGTACCAAAGACTAGAACTTAATAGTCACCTAAATAGCCCAGTGTTTTACCATTACCAAAGCTTCAATCAAAAAGTCAAATAGCATCCAGATCTTAACCCCCTGGAGTTTGAGGGTATTTCAGACACTGATGAAGTCTGACATGCCTTCCCTATTTTTTTACAAATTACACCCATCTAAAATTATTTTCCCCCCAAAGTGTTACACAGGCTTTTGTTCAGCACAAACTCAGCAACATCAGTGTCAAAACAGTAAAAGTGTCATAAATCTATATTTTGATTAAATCTGCTCTAAACTTAGACTTTCCAAAAACCTGTTTTCAGATGTGCTGATATATTGTGAATAACACTCTAAACATTTCTAGACTTTTGAGCTCTGAACTGAATAAACAGAAGTGTTGGCTACACACTGATCATTACAGCTTTTAGACATTGTATGTGGTTTTATTTCTAAAACAAATCGAATGTGAGGTGACACTCATTCACTGGGTCCTAGATTTAATATTTATGGGCTGAGTATGAAAAGTGTGAGCTGAGGTGGGAAAAGTTTTTGTTCAGGAGAGCACCTTTATTTTTGGACATTCCTGGGCTGCTAATCCTCCACTGGTATGTCCAGAATTACCATGTCATCAGCATATAAATGGAAAATGACAGGAAAATTGTGCTGTGTTCTGACTCACTCTCACAAATGCGTCTCTGCTTATTTAAGCTCCTCTCACAGGAATCTAAAATATATCTCGATTCAAGGTATATATGTATGTTTAATTTTGTCTCTATGGTAAATTCTAGGGTTATATAAGTGTTTATGTGTAATTTTTTGTTTTATCCCCTGGGAGAAGTGCAGACTGTGCAGAGGGTTCATTTTTAAAAAATTGATAAATAAAATAAAGAAAGATTTAAAGTAAATAAAGATTTAAAGTGTAAATTTAAAGTGTGATTAAGTGTATAAACTGTGTTTACAGTACAAGTAAGACTTTTTAGTGAACTATTCTTTTACAAATTTTACAAATAATACAAATAAAAACGTAAATCCCAAATGTCTGGAATTCAGAAGTGATCAAAAATCAAAATGTCTTTTTTATATTTAAAAATTATAAGTCATTTAAGTTCCAAAAATTCTATATACAATACCGGCTTATATTTTTACTTGGCCACTTTGTAAGCCAAAAATAACAGCAAAAATGTGATTCCAAATTTTTGAACAATGGGGTATAAATGTTTCAGAACAAAACTCGTCATAATGAAACATGCATTAAACCTTGTTTCTGGTAAGTGTAGCCTAACACGGCTAAGTTGTAACTGCTGGGTTCTTGAATGAGTAACTCAAAGACCCTTTGCTCCCCATGTGCTCCCTACAAAAGCCCTCTTTTATCCGTCCTCCAGTCTGTGTGAAACACACTACAGTAGGTATGAGACTGCAGAATATTTCAGACTAGAATATTTGATCAGAGCTGGATTCAAAGCAGGCTTTCTGCAGAATCCTGCAGGGAATTCACTCGTGTAACTCAAAGACAGCATATTGGGAAGACTTAGTGGTGGATTTGTAATCGGTTAGCCAGTTCAAACAAGTCAACTGTAAAAGCTGGATACAGCTTGAGCTCTACTGTAAGGAAGGGAAGCAGGATTTTCAGATTTCCAGCAAGCCATTAGCAACCGAGGCCTTCAAATGTCTCAGGGCTACAATCCACTGAATGAGGAATAGATTAGAGTTAATTAAGCTGGGCATTGCTTTCTGATTGCGCGAGCAGTAATGCCGTAGTCTATTAGCAGAGACAGGCAGCAATTTTGGCAAATTACCAGCGTTTTAGATGAAAACCTAGCAAAGCTAATAATCCATTCTGTTTGGCAACTGGAGCTACTAGCTAATCTCTGGGCTGGTTAGATGACATCATTTACTAACGTAACCAATCAGGTCTTCCCTTTTTGCATATGCAGGGTGTGGATTCTAAGTGGCCAAACCTCAGAGCTGTTTAACATACCAGACTTGTTTTATTATGAACAGGCAGGCAAAGGTCTTGCCCCATGAAAATGAGTAAATGTGTTAAATAATCTGTGAGAGCAGGTTTTTCAATATTTAGCCAGTAATTAAATTCAACAAGAGAGAAAAAACAACAGTACAGTCCAGCCATGCGATGGGGTCAGCACTGCAGCCTAGCACATCACAATTTTATGGTACTGATACTGGCAGCCTATTTTTTACAACACTGGGCTGCCTTCCCAGACAGTGATTAAGCCTAAGCCTAGCGTTTTCCAAAATACAGTATTCAAGATTCAAGACTAGACTTAATCCCCTTAAGCTCTTGATTTCCCCCAGCTTATTACAGTGGAACCTCAGTTTTTGTCATTAATTGGTTCTAAAGGGCCTAATGATAATCAAAATGAATGATAACTGAAGCAATACTTCCCATAAGAATTAATATAAATCCAATTAATCTGATTAATAAATTAATCACTCCAAAATATGAACAAAAACATTTTATATAGAATAACTATAGTTTTACATACAGAACACAATGATAAATAAATAAAAAAGACTAATGAAATGTATAAATGAACATTTAACATCACTCTTACAGGTTTACGCTCTGTTTTAGAGAGTGCTGGTGTGGTCCAGCCTGCAGCCTTTGTTTTGTACAGCCGTTCTTGGTCTTTATTTGTTTTCACACCTGCTTTCAGGTGGTAACACTGCATGCCGTCGCTTTAGTGTGACATGTTTTAGTTTGTTTTGAGCATTATCAATGAGAAACAATGAGAAACAAAGCCAGAGAAACAACAAGAGACAAAGCCAGAGAAACAAAGCCAGAGAAATGAGAAACAAATTCACGGAAAACAATGAGGAACAAAGCCAGAGAAACAATGAGAAACAAAGCCAGAGAAACAATGAGAAACAAAGCCAGAGAAACAATAAGAAACAAAGCCAGAGAAACAA
>BRDA01088816.1:5164-21710 GCA_036984385.1 Crenuchus spilurus
TCTCAGACCTGTCATCAATGACTATTAGTCGGAGTTCGTTTGGAGGTTTACTAGTAGTCAGTATCACCTTGCTATGAACCATGACTGATGATCATTTGGAGGTTTGCTTGAGGCTGATTATCAGTAACTACTGTCCAGACTCTGCATCCCTGACTGATTCCATTCAGTGCAAGTCGTCAGAGTAAAGTAGGCTAATGACAAAACATGTACACAGCTGTGTGTAATATGGGTTCATGTAGTTATTCAAGGTACACCAGCATACACTGTACACATAAACTGTCAGTATATTTATAAATATGTCTTACATGTTTATATTAGGTATATCATTTTGACTTAGTCATTAAATAAGTAGCTCACAGGCTGAAAAAGTGTGTGCAGGCCTGAACTAGTGTGTTTACGTCAATGGGTTGAGTTTGAACTTCTGAAACTATTCATGTTGGGCATCATTCTACCCAATGTTTATCTTAAAAATGACCATTTTACCAAAATTACTGTTTTCAAACTAGCAATATTACTGTTGTAGTACCACAATCCCCTTCACCCTGACATTCCCTTATACTGAACCATGGTAGTGTGGTGTGATGGTGCTCTTTTGTAAGTGATTGCAGTTTAGTACTGCGGAGCATTTCAGTTAATAAATCCAGATTTGATATTGAGACAGTCCTGTTTCAGCATGACAGAATGGACTTTGTGCCTTTCTCTGATAAGATATGCCAACCGTCTCCCTCTTTCTCACTCTGCTGCCCTTTCTTAGTATTCTGTCCTTCATTCTCTCCTTTCACGCTTCAGCTCCTTAAAGGAGAAGTCTGTGAAGAATCTTACCGTCTCCAGTTTCTTACAACCAGGTGTTTCAGTGTCTGTAACATAAATACAGCCGTTATGATGAGTAACAGGTTTATGTTTAATGTTGATCGTACAAAATCTAAAAGTAATTATAACTAGGGCTGTCAAAGTTAACACGATAATGTGATCTTAATTTAACACAGTAACTCAGGTCACTGACAGAGACAGCTGGATGGGCGCCGGCCTCCACTCCTACAGCCGCAGATATTAGTCATCAGACATTAGCACCCGTCTACCTGCACTGTAATCATACATGTCAGTCTTTTTCACGCAAACTGATGTATTTATGGATTTTCTCACCATATCGTCATTAATATTAAAGCTATACGTGATTATTCAGGTAAAGTAGCAAATAGGACACCTTGTAGAATTGTGCAAGAATTTGAACAAGACCTCATATGAGGGTCCACACTTCAGCTACTGAAAAGTCACTGATTAATTAAATAATGACTGAATAATAAGTCTGCGCTTTTAGGAGTTAATTGTCTCTGCCTCTCTCCTGTCTCAATAGCGCGATGGAGAAGGGCCACACGGTGAAGCTCTTTGTGGGGAACCTGGCCCTGGACACCACGCAGGAAGAACTGTCGGCCATCTTTGAGTCTTATGGCCAGGTGGTGAGCTGTAGCGTCCTCAGGCAGTTCGCCTTCGTTCACCTGCAGGGAGAGGGCGCCGCCGAGCGGGCCATACGAGAGCTCAATGGCCGAGAGTTCAAAGGTCGCAACCTGGTGGTAGAGGAGTCGCGGGGACGCCCGCTTCACTCCACCAAAGTGTTTGTGGGTAATCTGAGCGGCATGTGCACCACAGAAGACCTCAAGGAGCTCTTTCAGACGTTTGGGAAAGTCTTGGAGTGTGACAAGGTTAAAGGTAAGACGTCATGGCCAACTTCAGCTGTAGGTGCTAGAATTAGTTCTTTGTGTTATGGTATCAGATGTGATACAGGATGTCCTGTCTGTTTCTTTTCCCAAACAACCGTGAATTACTTTCACACTAATGAAGATCTGGTGATGAAATGTGGATTAAATAAACCTCTGAATGTCCACCACCAATAACCCTGGTGTATGGAGTGATTTTTGTCAAAAGTTTCACAACAGCAAAACTAAATCTGCAAGTAAAATCCACCATAAAGACCATAAAGCCATAAAGTATATCTCGTGAATGCAAAAAATAAAATGTTTTCATTTTGACCATTTTTGGTTTCAATTTTTTTTTCTTTTTTTCACAATTTTTGGTTTCATTATTTTTGTTTTTTGTTTTTTTTTTCACAATTTTTTTATGTAATTCTTTTTTTTTTTCTTCTTTTTTTATTCCACAATTTTTGGTTTCATTATTTTTGGGGTTTTTTTCCACACTTTTTGGTTTTATTGTTTTTGGTTTTTTTTTTTTTTTTGCTTCTGGAATCTCTCTCTTCTTCTGCTCCACATTTTTTTGCTTCTGACTTTTGAAACACTTTTCACGTGTGGGTGGGACTTAGAAGGTGGCGTTAGCCTTGAATTTCCATTGGTCACTGACAGCAGCTTTGAGTCCGCCTCTGAGAAAGAGCCACGCCCACCACGTCTGCTTCACACACAGCGTTTTCAAATATGGCGGAATGCAGGTAATTCATAGCAGCAAATTCAAAAAAACAAAAATAATGAAACCAAAAGTTGTGGGGGGAAAAAAAATTGAAACTAAAAATGGTCAAAATGCAAATGTTATTTTTTGCATTCACGACATCTACTTTACGGTCTTGTTTCTGTGGATTTTGCTTGCAGATTTATTTTTGCTGTTGTGAAAATTTTGACACAAAAATCGCTCCATACTGGTGTTTCTAAACTGTTTTAGAATGAAGTTTGTCCAGCACGTTCACATTCTGAACTCTTCCTTCTGTACTGATTCAGTATACACAGTTCTCAGGGTGAAATAACCAACATCCTGTGCTGTGTCTATGAGGGTTAACTGAGGACTTTAATGTCTCACTGCAGTGGGAGGCGAATGAAGGAGGCGGCTGAATGGGCGCCGGCCTCGACTCCTACATCCGCAGATATTAATCAGAAATGAAGTCTCGTCTACCTGCACTGTAGTCATACATGTCAGTCTTTTTCACACAGACTGAGGTATATAATCACCATTTCATCACCAGATCTTCATTAGTGTTAGTTATTCAGTCCCCGGGTCTGTGTGCACTGTTCAAGACAAACATCCTTATGCGTTAATGCAAATGAAAGGCTTTTCATAAAACTCAGTTATTACATAATCAGCATTATTTAAGGTAATCACTGATCACTTCCACGTTATTATAGATGTTTTATAATTAATAGACTGTGCACTCTCATCCCTCTCATGTTAAAGCTATTAGTAGTCTTATAGCACCTTTAGATGGCAAAGTTAAGTCATGTTTGATCTCCGGCTGTGCCTGGTCAGTTTGGAGAGTCACAGCTGATCACTTCTGTAGACTTGTACTTTATCAGTTGCTTATAATGAGACAATGACATCCCAGTGATTTAGAAGACATCATGACCATCAACATCAATTAAGGTCATGATTGTGACAGGCCAACACGCCAGCCAAGAAGCTTTAATTGTAGGAGTGTCATTGGCTCTTTGGTTACATTGTAGAAAGGCCCAGTTTTCAGTGGCACATTCAAATCTGTTAATTTAGTCTACTTTTTAACATCGTACACGCCTCCTCTGAGCTTAAACTCTTGCATCAGGACCACATTAAAATGACTACAGGAGTGAGTGTCTGAGGGTTTGTCAGAGAAGCCTGTATTGATGATCTGGCAGGGTTCTGGTTGGTCAGACACTATAGAGGGTGCTGTAGTCCAACATAAAGAAGCGTGGACCATTTATTTTCTGTTAATGATAATGTCACCATGATAATTCTGTTTATCACAAAACTCAACTACATCAAACAAATCGACTCCGCTGTCTAGTGTTTACACGTCTTTAAACACCAGTGGCTTGGCTCTGCTCACCCAATTAGAAGAGAGAACAAAAAAAACAGCAATACTGACCCATTATTTTATTTATTTATTAACTTTCTAAAATTAATCAAAATGTTGTACATAAACTAGGAAAACAGACTTGTACTAACTCAGACATGGGCATCCAGATGTAAATAAAAGGACAGAGGACCCATGTGTAAAAGATTAAATTAACCCAGGATCCCATTTGAACACATCCACAGTACTGGGAAATAAGTAGTCAAATTAAACTTGTCACAAAATGTGCGAAAATGTCCAAATAAGCTAAATTAAACACTCAGAAACAGGGGCGTCGTAGTGGGGGGAAAAGTGGGACTGAGTTACCAGGGCCCCAAGTGGGGCGAGGGCCCTTGAGGGGTCTGGAATTTTATTTTCCTTTAAATATTAAAGGAAATAATATTTAATAATAGGGGCGAGGGGCCCTGGGCACTGCTTGTCCATAGGGCCTAGAATTTGGTGCCACGCCCCCTGCTCTGAAATCAGATCTCTCATAATTTTTAATTTTTTACATTTAATTTATTTAATTTATTTATTTATTTTTTTAATTTATTTTAATTTATTTTATTTTTTAATTTTTATTTTTAATTTATTTTAATTTATTTTATTTATTTTTTATTTTTTTCCAAAAATTGGCCAAGAATCAAGTCTTTAGATTCTGTTGGTTACATGGTTTCCATTGTGCATAAATGTGCTGGTTTATTAAAAACATGACAGTTTTATTATTATGGCACAAACCTGTATGACAGAAGTCTACTTTGGACTTAGACCTCATTCCTGATGGTCCAACCTACAATATTTGATCTGTGCCTGTTAAATGGAAACCGTAACCAATCTAAAAAGTTCCCCAATTCAACAACAAACATATACAATGATTTAAAAAACAAAAACCTTCTAACATGACAGACGATGATCAAATGTGTTCATTTAATGCAATTTATACCATCAATTATATCCACTAAACAGAATTTATAATAAATTGCATACGTTAGATATAAACCATTAGAATTAATTCCCAGTACTGTGGATATGCTCCTGTAATTTTAGTCCAGTTTGATTAAGGTTTTAGATGACCGTGTAGACTACTCTGTTCTTGGAAAAGTCTCTACTAATTACATGGATTTAGTCGTGAATTTTGTCTGATGTGGCATCTAACACCAACAATCTATCACCTCTTCAGTGATAATGTGCTATGATATCACAATACATTACATTTATATACAGTATTTGCTTGTAGGTGAATGCTCGTTGACTGTCTGGTCCTGTTCTTCCACAGGTTATGCCTTTGTGCACATGGAGAACAAGGAGGACGCTCTGCAGGCCATTGAAGCTTTGCACGGCACTTCTTTCAAGGGAAGACCACTCTCTGTGGAGCTTTCCAAGGTTCAGCCCAGCAAGCAGACACCCACCGGAAAGATCCCTTGTGTGAGTTGTGGTAAGCAGGGTCATTACGCTGGCGAGTGCCCCAGTGGTAAACCAGCTCTGGAGCAGTATCAGAGTCAAGCAGCCGTGTTAGCCGCCGCGGCCGCTGCTGCCGCAGGACTTCCGCTGCAGGTACAACAGAGCGTCCACAATTCGGTGTACAACACCTCCACTTTTGACCCCACATACGCTGCTCTGACCGGACTGACTGCTGCCGGAGCGAGGGCTGAAGGAGGAACTGCCGTGGCGCCCGCAGTCTACGGAGCGCTAGCTAGCCAGGTTTACGGAACAGTCGCTAACCAGCTCTACGGCGGCACGGTGGCTAACCAGGCTCTCAGCTCTAGTGCCACTGCAGCTGCACAAATGTATGGCTCGGTTAACCCAGCTCTGTACGGCCAGATGACAAATGGAGCCGTCGCAGCTGCTGCAGCTGCCGCCGCCGCCTATGGCCCGCAGGTTTACACGCCTGCAGTAGCTAATCCTGTGTTTTTAGCCGCGGCGCCTAGCATGGAGGTTCCTGCAGCCGCCGCCGCCGCTGTTAACCCAGCCTACACTGTAGCTCCAGCCATCTACACTGCCAGCCCGGCCTACAGTGCTCTGGGAGCAGCCGACCCAGCGGCCATCTTCGAAGCAGCGAGGGCTCATTACTTCGCACAAGGGCAGCAGGTGCTCGCAGAGCAGCAGCAGGCTAGCGCAAAGTCTGGAGAAAGGGACAGAAGCCCACTTAGAAGATCAGCCCCACTGCTGCCTGACCCGGTCATGAAGCCCTTCATGTACCAGAGAGCTAAACGCAGAGCGCTGCTGCCTACTCCTGCCGGCCGGGAAGAGGCTGCAAGCCAGGAAGAGGATGCTGTTGCCAGGTCAGTTAACGAAATAATTGTTGACTTGAGAAGTTGACACTAGAGTTACTCATGGAAAGGGATGCTTCTGTCCAGCAGTGGTCACCAACTCTCCTCCTAGAGACTTGCAGACTGTAGGCAAACCTTGAGATGACACTGCCAGTGAGCAGCTTGGGTTTTCGTGTCCAGACATCATAAACCTGCTTGAGTTGTTGTGATGATGATGGAGGCATCAGTAGCTAAAGCCACGGTGATGATATGGCTTTCAAACCTGGAAACGGAAGTCTGGAGGAAGGTGTCCAGCAGTAGAGTTGGTGTCCACTGTTGTACAGCATATAAAGGCTTTGCCATCAGCAGGCCGAGCACTGAAAGAGCAGAATTGGCGAGGCTCTCTCCCCATCACTCACACTGCGATGCTGGCTGGCTCAGGTGTCTGTTAGCTGATGTATCAGAGCTGTACTGTCCTCTGAGCATGTGGGCTGATGATGTGTGAGGATGCAGGTGTTAGTCCTCACCTGTGCCAGTGTCGAGAGCATTGAGAGTGACTGGGGGAGTCTTAGAGAATGGGTGGGTTAATTGACTAACTGGGAAGAAAATTAGGTTTAAAAATAAGTGAATAATAAAAAAAAGTTTTTAAAAGGCATTCCTGGACTGATTTATTTAAAAATATTCATGCTGTAGTAAAACTGTAATCAAGCAGCTCTTGTAAGGTTCCCGAGCTTTAACCGAGAGCTTAAATGTAAGCCACGTTTTTGTTTGATACTCACCTAATTGTTTTTTTGTGGGGGCGGGGCTTGTTTCTCTGTTTGTGTCTATGTGTCCTCTTCACTTCCTCTTTCAGATACTACGCCGAGTACTACCAGCAGTACCAGCAGCTCGCTCAGTACCCTCAGTACTCAGCAGTCCCTTACCCGGCCCCTAACCCCATCGCTGCGGTGCCTACCATCCCCACCCTCCCTGGTGTTCCTGCCCCTCCTGTGGCTGCGCTGGACGCTCTCAGGCCAGTGCTGCCCGCCGCCCCCGTGCCTGCCGCTGCTGCCATCGCCGTGGCAACGCCCCGCGTGTATGAGCCTCCGCCGATTCCGCCGTCGCGCAAGGAGCCCCTCCTCCGCCGCTCCGAACTCGCCCTGCACCCCCCTGAAACGCCCTTCCGATAGTCTGCTCTTAATCCCCCTGCTCTGCCCCCTCCCTGCCCCCCTCGCGCCATGTCTGTGACACTGTGTGTGGGTCTCTGTGTGAGAGTGTCTGTGCTTTGTGTTCACGGGGGAGATAATGGAGGTGTATGTGTGTATTTGTGCGTTCGTGTCTGGGCTTGTAAGAGGGTGGGCGCCTGATTTTAAACAACTGGAATATCTGACCTTGGTTCTGATCACACACACACACACACACACACACACCCAGCGTAGCGAGCCAAGGTAGCGAAAGGGAAACTGCACGCTTTTATTCGTACACATTAGACCTGTATAGTGGCTCTGTTTAAAGTATCTCGGACCTTAAATCTGTAGACGGCTTTAAGGCGTAGGCTAGGCGTTAGCCATGTGTTCTGTTTTTTAAGGCTTTTTTATATATACAATATTAGTAGCCTTTGAATGAATACAGTACTTGAGATTTTTAAGATTTTTGCTTGGAATAGTTATGTGAACTATTAACCTGTTTACGTATATGTGTACATATATATAAATATATATCAAAACAAGCATATTGTTGATTAGAGGTTGACAATACTTTGATAAACTGAATGTATGTTTACTCCGGAGGTGTGTGGAGTGTAGGACCAGGGTTGGACGCTGTTTTTACCTGTATTTGTGTGTGTGTTTGTCTGTCGTCTTTGGGACTTTGGCCACATATAAGCATCATGTTAGGCCCATATGTTGCAATGACAGGAACACAGACACACACACTGACATACAAGGTGTCCTTTTGCTTCTTTACCCAACAATCGTGAATAGCTTAAATGCTAAAGACAATCTGGTGACGAAATTTGGAGTAAATAAACCTCAGTCTGTGTGAAAAACACTGATGTTACAACATATGCTGAAAATGTCCAGCATGCCGTTCTTTTCTCCTGATAAGGCAGTGATGTGGTCTGCATGGAGATGTGTTTTTTTTTGGCAGCTTTCTGACATGTGCTTCTGGGAACAGTGGTCTCCTATGCAAGTCTCCTTAAGGATTTTTGGAGTGACACGTGCAGCCTGTCTTTAAGGGTTTGCACTGTTTCTTCTGAAATCTTTGGTCACCGACCTCCATGAATGTCCACCAATAAACTTATTGTTTTCAATTTCTTCTCCAGGTTGAGAATGTAAGGTTTCGTTGTTGGCTTTCGTCCTCCAAACTGTTTCAGAAATTCCAGTTGCGTCTTCTGAACGGAGCTTGTTATCCAGTACGTTCACACCATGAACACTTCCTCCTGTACTGCGCACTGATACATTATGCACGGATCACTGCAGAATTCACAGGGTGAATTAACGAACGTCCTGTGCTGATAACTGAGGGCTTAATTGTCTTACTGCAACGGATGGAGACTGCTGGACGGGCGCCGGCCTCCACTCCTACAGCTGCAGATATTGATCATCAGAAATGAACCCTCGTCTACCTGCACTGTAATCATACGTCAGTCTTTTACACACAGACTGAGGTTTATTTAATCCACGGTTTATCACCGTCATGAGTATTAAAGTTATTCACAGTTTTTTTGGTAAAGAAGCAAGCAAGTCACCCTGTATATACATTTTGGGAAACTTGCCTTCATTTTCTGCTACATTGCATACACGCACCTCCCCCCGTTACATCCCAAAAGACAATAAACAGTCAGTAAGGATCTTTATCACCCCCTCCCCATCCCACTTCACCCATCCTGAAAGCTGAAAGACACTGTGAATTCTCTCCCCTCCTATTTTTTAATGTAACAGCTAGTGCTATCACCGTGATAACCAATTAGAATATGTTAGCTAGTTGCCATCAACTGGGATTGGTCCTCTGGACAGCCTCTTTTGTCTAACGGGGGTTGGTCTTCACTGACTAACTAAACTGCCATTTTTGCGTAGTGGATGCTTTTTGGAAGTGTCTTAATCGATGTTTTAATAGTAAAAGGGACTCAAATACATTTTTAAGCGAAATAGCTCTCCATAAACTTTGTTTACAGCCAAGAACGAGGAAAATGTAGCTTTTTCCATCTTGTAGCTTTTTAAAAGAATGATTATGTTTATAGCCAAATTCTCTTTTTCTAAAGATCAGCCAAAATAGTCTTTTCCAGTGGCTTATGATTCTTATTGCCTTAGTAAATGAAATGTATAACCGTTTGCTATTTTTTGATTGTAGTCTTAAAATGTGAAACTGGATACGAAGATGACAGTGCTGTATGCTATGTGGTGCTGTGGCGTGGGATTAAAAGAATTGGGAGATCGCTATCGGTTTCTTTCAGTCTTCTTTTTCATTGGCTAGTCGCACTGGACGAGAGGTGGCGGATCTTCATCCACAAAGGGCCGGGCGTGGCTCATACAAAGCAGGAACCTACGTGATCAGATATTTGAAAGCCGAGGCCTACTGATCAGGTTCGCTCCTGTTTTGGGATGAAAATCTCCCGTCCACACCATCCCTTTTGTGGATAGGATTCAACACCCCTGCACTAGATATTATACCTTTCCATCTGTCTCTCACTCCATCTTTCTTTGCATCTACCTTTAACTGTGTGATCTCACCTGCTCTTCAGTAGCAGTTCAGTACCATACACATCCCTACACAATGAAGCAGCCATGTTTAATGGGACTGTCTGTGAGGAAATGTCTTCATTTGTGTAGTTTGTATCATAGTAGCACTGTTTCTGCCTCTAAGGGACAATAGAATGAGACGTGTACCCAAATAAAGAATGTCTTTGGAGATGGTTTTTATTTTTTATTTTCATTTTGAAATTGTTTTTTAATTTCTTTTTTATTTTGATGTTTCATGATTGTTTTTCTTCTGTGAAACGCCCAGACTCAAATGAATGGGAGCCCTGAGAGGAAGTGAAAGGACTAGAGACTGCCCCCCTGTCCCTCTGTGTTTCTGTGGATGGGGTAAGTTGGGCGTGACCTTCCCTCTGTCCCCTTAGCTTTACCAAAACAAATTTGCTCTACTGGCTCTAAAGGAGCTGCACTACCCAACGCTACAAACCCTTCACTAAATAACCACCAAGCGCCGCCCCTTAAAACCACTACAGTATGAGTTTGGTCCACAGGCAGATTTTTATTCTTTGAGGATGCGAGCAGCACTGGTTTTGGGATGTGAAACTTCGCATATTCCAGCACTCTTAAAATGACTCTCAATGTCTTTTTGGTAGCCCTGGTGGGCCCATCAGTCTTTAGAGTAGTATAAGCTGTCTGTGCTCTGCCAACAAATGTATTCTTTCAAGAGGCTGGGCAAGTTTCACAGCTTGTTAGCCAAAAATCCCATTAAACCTAATGAGTATCTAGTGCACGTGGCATTGCATCGAGTCTCTATTTTAAAATGCTTCACTGTTAACTAATTGATAGTAGATAGGTTGTAAACAACTATGATGGAAAACACTCCGTTACTATTTCTCATTAGATTGAGTGGAATCTTTGCTAAAGCCTTGTCCAACCTCACTACATTCTTATTTGTGGGAGGAGCAGAGATAAGTTCATTGTTCATCTGACATAATGTGCATGTTACATTTTTGTTTTCCTATTTTCAAACCCAAGAGCAAAGCTTTCTGACTCCCTTGTCCTGACTGAACTAGGTCCCCCAAAGGAAGTGAATGGTGGACACCATGCGGTGTTGGTGGGGGGAGGACATTTAGCGTCGCACAATGCACAGGAAGTTCTCTCTCCATCCAGGTAAAAGCACTGTGCCTCGCCCCACCCCCCTTCCTGTCGTCCACCCGATAGCGCCTGCGCCTTTACCGAACACCTGCCCTTCTCTCCCAACACCCCACCTCCCCTCTAGTCTCCACTGTCAACATTGCCACAGCCGCCCGGGGCTCCTCCGTGGCCACAATAAGTTGCTGCCGAAAAACTAAAACTGACCAGTTTTGCTGTGCCATCAGCTTGAGTGACAGCAGGGGCTGATGGTTTGATGCTGCTGCTGCTGCTGCTGCTGTTGGGCTGATGTTCGTGTTGCTGTGAGCGAAGGTTGTGTGTGGCGACACCATGACAGCAGAATGAGTGTTTAATAGTGAAGTTGGTGTGAATGTGTGGCTTAAATCTTTGGTTCCCAACCCTGGTTCTGTAGTACCTCCTGTGTTGCATGTTTTGATGTTTTCCTGGCTCTAATGGACACCTGATCCAACTTATTTAACTCATTAGTAAGCCTTTCCTGAGTTGGCGTGTGTTAGCAAGGGTTCTCACTTCCAGTTCTTGGGTATTATTGTCTTGCATAGTTTCTTGTATTCCCCGATCCAACTTACCAACAATTTCTCAATTCCTCAGTCTGGACTGGAAATACTTGAATCTGTGCAAGAGAATGTGTCTCTAAGGGAGTTTTCACACTTGTCCCAGATACTCAAGTCCACACAGGACTGAATCTGGGCTTCTTTCGGGCGCACATTGTCACTGGTTTACTTTCAAGCACAAGACTTCCAAACCATGGATCAATTTCACAATTGCATGTCACTTTTCCACACGTAGGTTCACAAAATGGTAGGAAGAAGTTTCATCCATCTACTAAGATTATTAGCTGTGCAGGCCAGTGCGAGACATGCCCTCGGTACACAAACAACCCACCAAGAGTCTATTACAATAACCTGGCTCCAGTCCTATGAAAGTCTGCTTTTAGACACATGCTGATGTGGAATCGTGAAATATACAAAGACAAGTGACATAAGTCTAACCAGTCTCACATCGCTCATGGTGCCTTAAGTGGAGTAGTTTTCACACCTGCATGCCACACGAGATCAATGGAAGGAAAACCCACATCACCGATTAGAGAGGGATCAGAGATCAGTGTACTGGACCACTCCCAGGCTCAGCAGCTTTCACAGTTGACCAAACTCATGGCGCAAGCTGGCATGGGTCTGGAAAAGAGCTCTAGTGTGAAAATTTTCAACAGCTGTAGTTGGAGAAACACTATATTAAGTGTTTCCCATTGTAGACATTGGGGACCTAAGGCGGCTATCCACATTATCAACTCTCACCACACTTGAACTAGGTATTTAGACCTTGCTTGCTTCCAGTGCACCATGAGTTGGGACAGAGCAAGTAATGCAGGCCTTCCCAAGGACTGGGTTAGGGAAAGTTTCCAAACAGGGTAAACACTAAGTTTAGACAACAATCCCCCTCCTACTTTCCAGTAGAGTCTGACTAGTAATGTTCCACACATTTCCAGACCCCTCTTCACATAGGATCCCTGGGTAGACAATTCCACTTTAATTCCATTCATTACTATCCAAATATTACTACCTTTTTTGCCAAATATTAAAGTGTCTCATCCAGCCAGTCAAGGACTTCTGAAGGTGATGATTACCTGGAACCAGGTATGGTATATAATGGTAGGAACTTGATGGTATATCCCCAGAATCAAGCAGGGTTGATATGCAGAGCAGGGGTACTCCAGGATTAGGGTTAGGATCTATTGGTTGGAAGGATGGATTGGATGAAGCTGTTACTGTGGTGAAGAGTGCTTGAATGTCTGTCCAACGTCTCAAGGCTTGGCACATGTGGACTTCGCTCAAGAGCCCCACCTTAGAATATCGCCGATCTCGCTTGACCCTTCCTCCTTCCTTGACCCCCCTCCCTCCTTTATTTTACCCCTTCTCCCAGCCCTTCCTGGAGTTTGTTCGCCGTACACACACAGCTTGCCGCCGCCCTCGTCGCCTTCCCAAAACCGGCTCCTCATGAGTTTGTTCAGTGTTACGCACTTGCTGCCTAACTGCCTGAACGCACCCCCTGAAACTTCCCCTTTTTGCTGGATATTTAGGACATTTAACTTCCTCCTCTAGGACTTTTGGTTTAAAGCTGTTTCATGTGCAGACAGGTACAGGCCACACTTCACCACTAGAGGGTGGTTTACACCCTTAAAGATAAAAGATTCTTTGGACCACTACCATAGAACCACTTCTGGTTCTGACACTTTTTTTCCAAACTGATGAAACTGTCTTGAAAGGTGTGTTTGGTCCTTCTGAGGCATTGGTCCAAAGAACTCCTTTTGGCACCTTTGGTCTTAAGATTAAGGTACCAGCTCTTGTACCAGAAGCACCAAACCAACATGTCTGATTCTGTTGATCAATAAACACCGCAGGTATTGATCAGCTAAATCCGATCTTTCTTTGGTTAGAGAAAAACCAAAAAGTGTCCCCCCGTTGATGGAGTTCAGACGTTTTTTCAGACGTCATCTAGTCTTCAAGTAATATCCACCTGAGGTATACACCAGAGGTTCAGTTTATAATTGGTATCAGTCAGAAGTTTGGAAACTTTTTTCCAATCTTGAAATACCTCACATTCAACAACCCAAGGTCTCTTTGTATGTGAATGTTTATCAAACATGTATGAAAAATATCCAGTGTGGCTCCTTATGAACCTGGCAATTTAGGGGCTACTTCAATTAGAATTTTGACACGTTACGGCCATGTGTTCATAGCTGTGATTACCTTGAATAATACTCTAGAAAATGGAAACCAGCAAGTACCCTTCGCACGTAGGTGTTTCTAAACGTTTGACTGATGCTGATGCATACATGAATGTGACTTCAGCTGAATAAGAATGCAGCTTCTGGTGAATACTAACTTGAAGATGAGGTGATTGGCTCAACGCTTGCACAGATGCCGTCTACGTGGACGTGAGCCTTCAAGAGGGCGCGCCTACCCTTAAAACTGAAAAGTAGTTTGGGAAATATCCACTAAACTAGTCACTAAACATTTTACGATGGGAGCCTAATTAAAGCCAGTAGCTCATTTTGATGAAGTAGCTTAAAAGAGAAGTATTGATCTGACCGGTACATGGCCTGGCCTTTGGTCAGCACTCAAACTCTAAGTTGTTTGTTTAGCAGTGGCCAATGTAAAAACCTCTTATCCTCCCAGAGAAACGTCCTATAAGACAAAACCGCAAGCCTGAGCCACCTGCAGATCTAGTTCCATCTCAGGGCTCCTATAGGACTTTTCCTTCGCTGGGAAGAGTGAAGTGTAGATAACTTCACTAGAAGATGCTGTTGTCTTTGCTTTGACGGTGGCGTCACATACGTGTACATGGGTTTGCGAGCTGTAGAGGAATCTCTCACTGCAGTGCTAAAACTTCCTCCCTTTAGTGAGTAATGCTTTATGCTTTAAAACGAGTGGAGAAAAACTTTTCATTGCCAAATCAACTTGCTACTAATGTGATGGAAGAATCAATTTAGGTGCCCTAAACAACCATTCTGAGCACGGTTCTTTATAAAAACATGTAAATGAGATGTACAGTTTATATATCCGTGAATGGTTTGTCCTAGAACCATACAGCCAATCACTATTTAGAAACCTTGTTTTGTTAAGAGTATATTGATAGAAATGGACATTAAAGGTGAGTATTGTCATCTGTGTCATTGTGCATATCTATGGCAACCACAGTCACTATATGGAAAAGTATTGGGATGCCTGCTCATTCACTGTTTTGTATTTATCCTGCTTCTGGTGGAGTCTCTATGGTCCAGGGAAGGCCTCCTACTAGATTTTTTTTTAACATTGTTGTGAGGATTTGATTATATTCATCGAAAAGAACATTAGTGATGTCACAATGTTGGTCCTTTTTCATCCCAACTCATCCCAAAAGTGTGGGATGGAGCACCATCATTCCAGAAAACACAGCACAATGGTGGGGGGGGTGTTTATACCTGGCATTAGGCATGATGCCAATAGCTTCTCCAGAGAGTCCTATTGGCAGAACGTCTACAGGGACTAGACAAGCTTGGATATATATTGCGTCTATGCTTGAGCAGGAAATTGTCCTTTAGTGTTGAGGATAGAAAAGTCCTGATGGAATGTTGCCAGCACCTCTCCAGTTAAAGCAGTCTACAGTTCTCCAGATATACTCCCTCTCTAATGATAAAATGACCCTTTTCTTTTCTCCTTTGTCATGATTCTTTGAGTGTACGCACAATCACAGACAGCCACATATAGTTGTGTTTTCATTAATTGTTGCACTGAGAGATCCCTCTGATGTTTAATGGATTTTCTTTTTCTTTTTCCTTTATGGATCGTTTTCTCTCCCAATTCAAATTCTGGTTCAAATATAACTTCAGCAGATAACGATGTGACTGATAAACGGTTTTGCCCATACTTATACCACGTTCAGTGCGGCAAATGCATGCTTTGTAATCATGTTAACCTCAAAAACTTTGTAACTGGATAAATGTACTGTTCTACACCAGCTTTTTGCATGCATACGGTTTGTCGTCGCATGCTAATCTTTAATAAACTAGTCCTATAAAAGAGCTCACGCATACTGTTTTCATTTATCTCAAGTCTGATAGCTAAAAGTTTAATTAGTGCTCTTGATTCACTGTATCTTTGAGTCACATGACTTCACAGATTAAAAGTCCAGAATATAATTTCTATAAGAATAGTTTGAAGTTTTTAACCCTTTATGATTCTGCTCAACCATTTGGTAGAGCATATTTGAGTTACTGTATCTATTTGAAGGGGTTGAACTGAACACAGAGTGATTGTGCCATCTCTACCAATCGGTAGAAGTATGTTAGGCTAAAAAAACGTTGACCATCCACACTATTTATATTAAAACTTATGTTGACCGCAATGTCTTATTAAAACTTTCTGTACTGGGTCTTTGTCTACATAACTGCTGTGCAGGACTGAATGTGTTACATTAGTTCATTTATGACTGCAGGGCAACAACAAATGGCCGCCTCGCTTACGATTTGCCCAGTTCAACATTCAACAGTGCTCGTTTACAGTAAAGAGCGGGAGCCAAAAATTTAAACAAAATGCAAAAGACTGCTATCCAAGGGTGTGTGATACTGTTACCCATACTGTTCACTCTCTAAAATCTTGGTTTTGAGGTGTTAAAGTTCTCTATAGTCCTAATCTCACCCCTTTCGACGATCACCTCTTTAGCCCACTGAAAGAATCCATAAGAGGATGGAGATTTACATCTGATGAAGAGGTGAAGGACGAGATGCATTTGTGGCTCACTGCTCAGAGAAAAATACGTTTTAAAGAGGGAATATGAAGGCTTGTTGATGGACAAAGTGTTTTCAAAAGCAGGAGATTATGTGGAAAAATGTCTTCTGATTAAAATCAATTCTAGAGCCACGGTGCTGTAGAATAACTCCACCATCATGTCAGTGTTACAGAGAATGATCCACCACATACACTGCTCACAAACAGAGATATTTGGCTTTTGGGTGAAATTTAGGGAAACTCTTCATGCTACAGTGATATGAAAGAACAGCAGTTAAGTACACCTCTGAAAAAAATAAAGGGAACACTAAAATAACATCCTAGATCTCAGTGAATAAAATATTCCAGTGTAAAATCTTTATTTATTACATAGTGGAATGTGTT
>BRDA01088818.1:8908-27731 GCA_036984385.1 Crenuchus spilurus
CTACCTCACAACTTGACAACTCTCTCTCTCCTCTCTCTCTCTCTCTCTCTCTCAACAGTTCAACACTCCATCTCCTCATGAAATCCCTTGATCAGGCCAAATCAAAAAGTACAGGAAATGGTGTTTAATTGAAACCTATTTAAGCAAGTGAAATGCTATGAATCAGAATATGTGCAACTATCCAAAATACGCTTTTAATAGATCACTGTTTGTTCTTTTCAGGTAGCATTAGTGCAGATGCATTTCTATAGATCTTGTTTTTGGGATTATTATCATTTGTGTCCTTGTTGCTTCAGTCTTGTCATTTTAAAAGTCAATTTTTCTAGCTATTTTGAGATCTAAATAGATACAGAACTTTATTTAAATAGATTCAACTAGATGTTCACCCAACACAAAGTTATTTAGTCTAAAGTTCTTGTAAATCATATATTTTTTTTAATTTCCACAATAGTAAATGTTCTTTTTATTTATTTATTTATTTTTTTAAATTTATTTTGCCAATTTTCTCCCTTCCCAAATAATTAAGTAGCCAATTAACACATCCCATCTGGTAGGGGGCTCTCCTCATCACTTTGCACTGTCCCTGACTCTAGGAGGGTGAAGACATGCACAAGCCTCCTCCACTGAATGTGACACAGCCATTGCCTCTTTTCAAACTACCACTTGATACACCGTCACTGGGGAGCCAACGCGCTCAGAGGAAAGTGCATGATTCCCAGCTCAGAAAAGACCAATCAGTAGATGCCTTAGCAAGCGGACACTGCAATGTGTGAGTGATAGGGAAAGTGAGAGCGCCATCTACCCACCCACTGCCAATATTTGCTCTCTTGGGCCCCGGCTGTTGATGGCAAATAGCATGACTGGGATTCGAACTTGCAATCCTCTGGTCATACTGTCAGCGACTTACCACTCGGGGCCCAAACCATGATGGTAAATGTTCTATGATATATTTCAAATAAAAGTTGCTGCTATCTGTCAGTCTTCCCATCACACAGCACTAGGCTAGGCTTTCCCCTACTAAGGACATCCAGATATAGACAGCTGTAGTGTTGCCACGGTTTAAACTCAGAGCTCCTGATCAGGGGACACACACTTAGACAGCTCCACCACTTGCTGTAAAAATGTGCTGTTATAGTGTTAAAAAGAAATGTAGGCTTGTTCAGTAGTCTGAGTAGCACAGTGGTCTGTGCATTCACCCTGTGATCAAAAGACTACAAGTTCAAACCCCAAAACTGAAAGCCCAAGAGGAGGAAATGATGTCAGTGTGTAATGAAAAGAGCTCTAGCTGGTGTGGAAATTGGATAAAAATATGTAGCATTTTATTTGCCTAATTAGGTGAGTTAGGAGAACTTTTGACCTAACAAAGACGTTTGAGCAGATAATTCTGGTTCTGTTTCCTGACTGTCTCCAAGATCATGTTTAGGCATGCTAGCATCTAATTGGATGAAAAGGAGGGGGCTCTCTAACCACATGCAAATGTATTTGCTGCCAAAGAGGAAGACACATGAGCTGATCAGTGTGCTAATGGACAGTTATCAGAGCTGTCAGTCCACATACCTCAAGCACTGGCTAAAATTTAATCCTTTAGATGACCTGCTCATGTTTCATACCTTATAAACACATTTTATACCAAAAAGCATCAAACGCCTTTACACCTCCCAAAGCAAAAGTTATAGGTAGACAACTAACCAGCAAGTAGCCACAGTGATGATTAAAAAAAAAAAAAAAAAAAAAAAAAAAAACTAGCTCTCTAACATCGCCACCATATTGGAGATGGCAAAAGTGACCAAAATAACATGAGAGAGATGCTGCACTCTGGTGCTGCGTGGAGTTTTTCAAACCATTTTACAATCAAAACAGGACCACATGGGATTACCTTTCACAGGTAAGACTGATTAATTGTTTTTGAAAACAAATTTATTTTTTGTGCCTAAAAGTTTTCCCAGTGTATATGAGTGCACATTTGAATTTGTGAATGAATGCAATTAGCTAAAATAACTTTGTAGAAAGGCGCTTTATGAAGTTCAGTGCATTCACTTGTATTAGTTCACAGCACAGCTTTGCCTCCTCCAATATGGCAGACACACAGTTACGTCACATCAGTAGGCCAACTCAGTCAACGAGGCGTCTATGTATTAATGTCTATGGAGGTGACCAATCAGAATACTGAGGGGCTTGGTCATAATAACGTTGAATCTGGTGTGAAACTGTCATGCTATGAAATTTTACAAAATTGCAAAATAAAGAGTTAACTGAAGCTGTAACAGCAAGCTCACATATTGTCCTCCCATATTTTAAACTGCACCACATCCTGTGCTTCAAACGTTGCTCAGTTAAGCAAGCTAGCTAGCAAGGTAGCAGACTATCTGCTTATTATTACCTTGAAATGAGCCGTAATGTGCTAGCTTGCTAACCTGACTAGTCTATCAATAGATGGAGACTAGGAAATGTAGGAAACACTGCAATAAGAACCTCTGCTCTCACGAAACCTTAATGTTAGGTAAGCCTTAATTTTCACAACTTCATTCACATCCTGCTGTAATAGTATCTTTTAATCTTCTACCATTTTTATAGAACTTACTTTTATTCTATTTTCATGGCACTACTCTGCTCTTAAAGCAGCTTGTGGTACTTTTAACTCAAATATTCTGTTCTTAGAGCATCTCAGAAGATATTTCAATAAATAAAACTGCTTCTGTCATCTGTAGGCTAGCAGTCATTATGCTAGCATGAGTAAACATAAAATAAATAGAAATACTTTATTATGAGTTGAATATCAGTTTAGAAATCCCATGAAAATATCTGCATTAATGGATCAGTTTGTATGCAGTTAAGGAAACACAGCAGCAGAGCAGGCTGAGGAAATGTGTTTCTCCAGGGTTTCAGGTGAGGTCCTCATTATGAATTATAGTTTGGAATTTTAAGGATGCATTATTGTTAGTCTAAGAATGTTCAGTAGATAGGACCTTTGAAAGAAAACGTTCTGGTCATGCATTTATGTTGGAAAGAAAACTTGAATCTGAACATTTTATTCACACAATATTTAGAATTACCCATCCATCCATCCATCCATCCTAAAGATAAACAAGGTAAGGTACTTAATTAAAGAAAGTGGGGTAAACAACTCTGTATAAGTTATTCTGTTTCTATGACAAGCATGTTTAATGTTATACCATCCAAGGAAAGAAACAGCACTCTGACCAGTTCACTCATTCATCACAAATCAATATTAGTCAGCCATGGTAGCATAACTGTTTTCAGAAACGTGACTGGGGAAAGAAGCTGATTTTACACACCTACACAGAATGAAAACTGAGGTGGATCCATATGTTTGAGCCAGTGATCTTCATTAATATAAAATGTGTGGGGATTTTTCTTTTCTCACTAATAGCCAAAAGTGAATACAAACTTGAAGTATAGCATTTTATGCCTATTCATAATAACATTTATATAAAATGGATACCTCCATCTAACTAGTAAGAACAGACTACGAAGTGATATCAGAGTGTATTGGCTGGAGTGAACACACCTGGGTCCAAAAAGAAAACACAAGTGCACTGAAGGGGGCAATGTTGGCATTGTTACTGCCCTTAAAGATCAAAAATGTCATTAGGGAGCAACTCTCCCACCATTCTCTGTTGATTCTTCTCTTTTTGCCCCAGAAGAATCAATAGAAACCCACAGCCAGACAACATAAAGTGTGCTGCCCTGAGCCCACAGGAAGAAGAGCAGAACAGCTGTTGGTAAATATCATTACAATATTGCATGCTTTATTGCTGGTTTAATGGTGACACATTTGATGTCTGTGCTCAGAGGACATTAACATTTAGAACAATCAATATAACTTCTGGTTGCAGATTTTATGAGGCGCATTTCCGCATGACTGAGGGATCTGTGAAAGGCCTGAAGCCTAATGAAACTAGATTAATGAATGGAGCATGGCTGGACAATTGGCAAGCTTGAGCAAGTGCCAAAAGGAGTGAGGCTAGTCATGTTTCTGGGTTCAGTGTGGTCAATATTTCTCTGTCTGTAGTGTACCTCTTCATGCTTTGATGGTAGATCTCCCAGGTTCAAAGTCTTGAGGATTGTAGGGTGTGGAACCCAACAGAAAGCAATCTGCTAGTAACGAAAACTCCTCTTCTGGCTGATATTGTATAAAATTATATGAATGTTACTGGATAAGTGTACTGGATAAATGGGAACATAACTTTACAAATGTACTTAATGAAAAACTTCATTCTTATTTCCTGTAATACAAGACCTGATTCTAATATTTTCACAAGCTTTTTTTCATAAAACTAATTTAGCTCTTTCATTCTTGTCACTTCATTTGTTCCAAAACTGTGCTCTTCAGTTTCATTTCCAAAGGAAATGGAAAAAGACACATTAAACCAATTGCATCTGGTGAATGGTTTAAAAAAAAATTAGTAGCGGGCCTTTGAGATGCAAAATCCTGAATAATATCCTCCTTGTCGGATCTACATTGCTAATGCAGGCCGTATGCATGCAGGCTGAGTGTCCCTTTCAAGGATGGAAGTCTTCGAGACATGAACCTGATGGCTGAGCACTTGATCAAAGCGCGGCCATGTCATGCTTTCTCCCGCAGTGCCACAAAGAGGACAGATGCATGGGACCATGCATATTCCAAGCCACATTTTCAGGTTGTAAGAGGCTTACACTACAATTGCTTTATTTCCCTCCCCCACCAATTGAAGAGAACTGCAATTAATTGTTACTAATTGGACTTTCTATAATAAGCAATGATCTGAAAGTAAAATAAATACAATCTTTATCCTTTCAAATATTAAGATCTTGTATGTAGACACACACTTTCATTTGTCATTCATAACTACATTACATATAATTTACATATGAGTTTTTGGTAGTTACCAGGCCAATCATAGGGATGAATAATCACGTTAAACATTATTAACCATTGTTAATTAAGTAACATAGGATTCATGGGAATAAACTAGGATACAGCATAATGGAAAAAATAGATTTTCCTCAAATTTCAAATAAAACTGTAATTTAGCATACAAAACATCATTTCTCAGTTATTATTACAATTATTACATAATTTACATGTTTTCACATCATTGTCATGATGTAACCAAAACCAATGCATAACTAGTTATTCAGCCCATATATTGCCTTTATGTTAAAGTTATAAAACAGTGTAGCCAATCAGAATAGAGGTCATTTACATACTGTTGTGTGTAAAAGTTTGGATAACAAACTTATGCACATTTGAATGCACAATTACTGTTAATTTACTGAATTTGACATATAGTCACTGTCAGAACAAAACCTTGTACCTCAAAAATTGCAACTTTACTTGAGAAGGAGGAAACATGCTTAGTTTTCAATGAAAGTCAAAGTAAAATTATTTTATTCCAAGTCTTTCTGGAGCATTTCTATATTTCCATTTATTAGGCACACAATACATGTTGTAGTTGGCATTTTTAAATGGCATATATATATATGACAAAATGCAGATACAATGCAGGTTTTGTTCTGATAGTGACAACATTGTTGCCTGAAATGTGCAGAAAATGCCAGATTTAACTCTGTTCAATGAAAAGGATGTGTTAATTATAGTTGAGTGCAAAAGTTTGCATACCACTGGTCAAATAATTGAAAATAATGAATATATTTTTTACTTTCTGTTTATTTTCACAATTTAATACATTAGAAAACATATGAAATATTTTGTATTAAATATAATTTGTGCAGGCCACATTTAACCCCCCCCCCCCCGAAGAAAAAGTGAATTAAAAGGTTTGTAACTTCTCAGTATTGGTTCTCAGTAGAAGTGTTATTGTCTGATAAACAAAAAAAATGTGTAAACAAACACATGCTTATGGTGTCCAAACTTTTGCATGCAGACGCAGATTCATTTTAAAGGCACATGAACGGGATAAAGAAAGTGGTTGTACAAATGAATTCTGACCTGACAAAACAGTTGCATTTTATCTTAGTAAATATTGTCCAGGATACCACTACACACAATATCATTAATGAAGTGTTTTCTTTTCTCTTGTACAGTGTAGAAGCAGGACTAGATTGTTTAAAAAATGAATCAATCCTCTGTTCTGCCAAAACGCTTTGATAGAGGAACTATATGGATTAATGGCACTAGTTACACTAAGACCCAGGGCCTCTCCATCTCTTTTAATAGAGTCTATCAATTCATGTGTCAGCAATTGTGAGTGGTGAAATTGCTTTGAGTAAGTGTTGTGTATCCATACCTCAACAACACTGTACTTCACATATCATCGAGTTTGACTAACTGCAGTTATTACCTGCAGATTGCTGTGCAATTTACAGCAATCTAAAATGAGTGTTATGTGAATATTCAGTGATTTGTGTCTGAAATGTTCATGTATTTTACAACACACATTTCAAACTGTCTTGCTCCAGACTGTTCAAGCTTTTTGTGAAAGTTTACATTTTCTTCTGCCAACAAGTAAGTTTTCACTTGAGTATTACTGTAATTCTAACAGAGCTACAACAGTTGAAAGCAAGTCATCTGATTACTGAGGACTGGATGAAGAAAAAAGAGAGAATGGGCTGAGCAACTTCGGGTAATGTGAGCTAAACAAGGCCAACTCCCGAACAATCTGCCCACAGTGGCTTGTTCTCAGACTCCCCATCTGCCAAAAGCAATCCACAACAACGGCAATGGCCAAAAAAGGGAAAAAAACAACAAAAAAACATTCACACTTTTTATTCGAAGTCTGAGCTCTCCACTAGCTTCTATCCCATGAGTTTCAGTGTGATTCAGCGCTCATCCGCCACAAAGAACAAATGCACACAATCCAAACCCACACAGTGTTAAATAAACCCTCCTCGCTAACTTATCACTGATGAGAATCCGTCGCAGGGGATAGAGTGAACAGGTGTCCTATCCTCACTGCTAGACCCTGCGAATTAATGACTAAAAACTGCCATCAACTCACTTTCTCCACTCCCTTATGCATGCTGTCATGAACAGCGAGCAAGTCAGCATGAGGTAATTTTCAAAAGCTCCTCAGCCAGGTTTTCCTGTACGTACGGCGACTCATCCAATCAAAGATTTGTCAAAGTTAAACTTGCTTTTATGGAAAGGAAACCACGTTAATCTGAAATGCATTAATTTACATTCACCAAAACGTTTACCAGATCAGCGAGGAATTATAGAAGTTATAAAGTGAGAGAGAGATCTCATGCAAGTAACAAAACACAAAATTCCCACCTCGTTCAAGAAATCTCTCTACATGTAAAGGATAATAGCCGAGGCTAATAACTGTAAGAAATGAAGTGGAGTTTCTTTTGCCAAATGAATGTTGTATAATAGTTGCTACACATTTAGGTACACCATCCTTTAAATTCTTTGTTGTGTCTATGCAAAGTAAATTTTAGCCCCAGAACCTTTCAGTTTTTTGCAAATGTGTTATTTTATCACAGGCTGTCATTTAACACATTTGGAATGTCCTGTCATCTGTGTCTTTGTCTCTGTCCATGTTGAATTGTTTACGTATTCCACTCGGCTTTGTTTACGCTCCTGTCTCCACCCTCATCCTGCCCATGTCACGCCTCCCCTGTTATCATATCCACCTGTTTCTCATTCCACAGCCAAGGTTCTGTGTATTGTTTCCAGTCTTTGTCTAGCAATAGTCTTACCCTAACTATGTCTTTTCTCAACTGTGTTTTTCTCAAGTCTGGGTTTTCAGAGGCAGGGGCGTTTGTAGGAAGTCTTGATACCTGGGGCTCAAGCCCTTGTTGCAGGGAGGTGTGGGAGTGCACAATGGAATTTTATCATTGTGGGGATGTGTAAAGATTGTTGTGTATGTGTGTGTGTGGGGGGGTAATAGGTTTAGAGGGGCGGAAAACACCCGGGGCTATATCCCTGTAGCCCGGTCTTAGTACCGTCCCAGTACAGATTTTTTGTCACATTAAATAAAGACCATCATTGCTTGCATTTACATCCAACCTTTATCCTACCTGCCTATGATGCTAACATGTATTTACTAAAGTTTCCAGGCCATTGATGTAGAATGGAAAATTAATCATAGTAACTTTTGACTAATGAGATTTTACCAGATCTACTTTAGAGGAGTTCCAAATTGAAAGATAAATGTCCCTAAACTTTTCTTGCTTTGAATGTATGCTCCGAAGGAAAAGCCAGGTAACCAAACTCTGGCCAATGCTAAATAAACATTCTCTAAATGTTGTGAACAAATGTTTTTAAACTAACATTACAGAAGTGGTCTTAAAGTTAGTATTCCCACAATGTCAGTATAAAATATATACATGACTTTATAGGAATTTTCATTTGACAATTTTATTCCAACTCAAAATTGTGAGAATTAAGAAAAGTGGACAACATGGATGTTACATAAATAGATTTTATACCAGAAATATGAACTTTAATTCATACAGTACATAATGTGGAAGTTAAATCTACAGAAAAATACTTGAAGAAAACTCAATTGACAGGTTTTTTAGACAACCAAAAGTGGTTCTTCCATGACAATGCCATAAAAATTGCAGCTTCATTTTTAAGACATTATATTATGAAGAAAAAAACATATACCGTTAAATGCATTCCATCAGTCCTTGTCATTAACTATGCATAAAATATTCCTCCCATCCATGGTGAAAGCTGATGAGTCTTATACCCATGGGATCTTTCCTATAACCTAATCCTCATGAGTTATAGTGGAAAAACATGAGGTGCCTGTCAGGAGAGCGAGCAGCACTGGTCAGGGTGAGATCTTCCTGAGAGCCCAGTATTCCGCCTGCCCACTCACTCCAGAGGGTCCTATATTTCCCCCGATATCTTCATGCAGCCATTTTACATGAGAACTCGAAAGGCTAATTGGCCCGCAGAGATCAGCGGTATTGTTAGTTCTGCTTGGCTTCCAACATCCATGCCTGCAATATGAGTGGATAATCACCTCCGGGCCCCACACCTGACTTAGCAGACACTTTGATATCCTAAGAGTGCCTGTAACCAGTCAGGAGTGTCTTGAGTCGCAGTGGGCACCCTGTGAGAAAACTCTGGAGCACTGGAGAAAGAGAGAGAGAGAGTCAGAGTAAGACAGAGATTGAGAGAGACAGATAGAGAGTGAGATAGAAAGGTGAAAAGCATCTGAGTGAGAGAAAAACTCATAGAAAGAAAAAGACAGAGTGAGAAAGAAATATGGAGAGTCACTGAAAGAGAATATCTCCACATGCTTTGGCCAGCTCAACCCTCTGTATGTTTCTCTGCCTGTAGTTCTTAAAAAAACAAAGTAAAATATCATTAAAGTGCAACACTGTGAATAAGGTTTGATAATGTGTAAAGGTTTAATACATTCACTTGACCAGGAGCAGGTTTGTACCTGAACTCAACCAAATAGGAAAGCTACTGACCCAGTGATGGTCTAGAATCATTCTTACAGGGAGTGTTGGGATTATTTTCTAATTGTGTCAAAGCATTTTTCAACTAAGGCTAGAATTGAAGAGTGAGGAACGTAAATATGGAACGACTGGACATACCTAGAAGTTTCAGAGGTTAAAATGCTCTTCAGCTCCTTGGAACCACATATAGTACCAGACATGCACTCCCGACATCTATAATTGGAGGCTAATAGATTGCCCTGTTTTCCATGTAGTTACAGAATAATAATGTTTAGTGTGTAATAAAAGTCACAAGTTAAAGCCAAAGAAATAGTCAAATACCAAATACAATAAACTAGTTGTGCTGATATTACCATTTATAATGAAAAATGTTTATTATGTAAAGAAGAATAATAAAATCCAATGGTGGGAGTAGCCTCTTGTAAATTATTATACAACATTCCGGTACAGATAAAGAATTTTTGACGAGTACGAGCATTAAAGGAGTAAAACTCATCCATATCTGTGCTCCTGCTGAAGGAAAATCCTCATTGGATAACTGACTGTCTTCACAATCTGTGATTGGTCAGTCACAAAGAGTGCCCGCCCCTGCCTACACAGATACATCTCTGCAGTCAGAGCTGTGCCGCACTCTTGCACACACAGAGATAGTGACTAATCCCTCTGTGCTTGGCTTCACTGTAGCTCACTGCTCTCTTCAGTACTTCTTAGGTTTTCTTCAGCTCGCCTCTATTTTGGTTTGTATGATATTTAAAGTTACTTGGTGAACTGGTTTCAAAACATGTGCAGTGCATTTGACAAGACAGAGCTGAAAATGGCTCCTGTCGTGTCGGTCACTGCCTCCACTCCGGTTGGTTTATTTATTTTTTTTTTACCATCTGCTTTCTCTTAGTTTGGCTGGTGATATAATAAATAGTTAAAATAAATATATGTAAATAGTTTTCAAATAAACAATACATATTGCAAACTTCTGATCAACCCATATCAATTTTAGACTTAAAATTATGTACAGATTTAAGCCCCACCCACTTCTGGTTAAACCACACCCAATTCTGGTTTAGGCCCCACCCACTTTGAGTATAGATAGGGATACAGATAATTTAGATGTTTAAACAGATACAGATACAGATAGTGGTGTACTTGCTCATCCCTAATTATTAGGCAACCTTTATTAAATATTAGGGGTTAAAAACTGCAAACCAGAGTGGATGCTTTCGTACAACTTAATTTGCCATGTTTTCAGAGAAAAGAACATCTTACAGATAAACACCATTCCTTGGTGCATCCCAATAACTTGTATAATCTCCTAATGCCTGAGGGTATCATTTGTGATTACTGTCCCATGGTGAACAGAAGCAAGACTAATTCTGCTCTTCAGACTACAAGAAAAAAGAAGTTTTGATGATCTACTCCTTGATAACATTTTTGCTCTCAAGATGAAGACGAAGACACGAACAAAACATGAAATGAGAACAACCTTCAGCTTCATACCTAGATAAAAGGAAACATGTTATATAAGTGGGAGACAATGAAATGGCCCTTGTATGTTTTATCATCATGAGAAGATCAGATGTGTATTCAAATTGAAATGACAGACAAGGATCTCAAAGCCCAGTGACATTTGAGGAACCTTTGATTTTGTAGCAACAAGGTTTGCTGGTGTTTTCACTGCACCCCAGGGAAGATCTTCTATCAGTGAGTCATGCAAGGTACAGTTTGTCCTGCTAACATTTCACTACAACACTTCTGTGTATTCTTCTTAAATGCTTTCTATGATTTGTACTCTGTCAATGTTTGTAACACATGTTTTCTTTACTGCAAATGTTTTTCTTCTTTAAACTGGTGAAATGAAGTTCTATTTAATATTCCTATACAATGTTCACTTTGTTTTCATAATGTTCCATTCATAGCATTTTATAATACATCTTATACATGACTATAGATGCCTTATTCATCATATGTACTTATAGCTACATATGTTACATATGTTTACCTGTAACAATTATAAACTAATAATAACACTAATAATGCATGTTTAACTTATTACAATCTTGTAATTGCATTAAGAAATGAAATGTGATGTCACACATGCATTTATAATGCATTATGATACTGTTCTTTATAGGAAGTGGAACCCTATATTCAGATACTCTTCTCTCTGAAGATAAAGTCCTTAATTTGATAGAAATCTGAGCATAAATCACTTGCTACATTAGCTGATTTTACATTAAATGTCATATTGTACATACATTTTGTGCAATGAGCATTTTATTGATTACACTACACCAAAAACTAATTGCATGCTGTTTATTGTGAGTTATTATGTCTTATTGATATTTTACAAAACTGATAATATTGTCTCTCCTGCATATACAAGTATTGGATGAATGAATTCTTTTGATATAAAGTGTAAATCTAAATGTAAGTTTAGAGACTTTTCTGTAATATTGTTAAAAAATGACAGTGTTTAGCTGAGCTGTTTTCCATTTGAGATTAAATTAATGGAAATTTTAGTGTTAATGACAACTTAAAATAGACTCTGATGAATAGACACTTTGTACAAAGACATTAATGGGGCTGCTGTCACAAATATGCTTACAGTTTGACCTATAAATGTTGACTTTTTTTTCTTCATTTGTAATGTAATGACAGTTTCAGTGTTTGATTTTTATATTTTATCTCCATGTAGTTTTCAATATCGTCTAACAATTGTGAACTCCAATTTATATAAATTTGTAAGTGTAATAAAAAGGCATTCAAATCAAATCAAATCAAATGTATTTATAAAATGCTTCTCACAAAGCAGCTTTACAGATTTAGTGATAACAAAATGGCAAATCCCCAGTGAGCAAGCCAACGGGGACAGTGGCAAAGAAACACTCCCTCAGAACTGGAGGAAGAAACATTGGGAGGAACCGGACTCACATGGTGGACCCATCCTACTCTGGTCAACTAATTATAAGTTCTTTATAAATCACATAATCCTATTATGTTGTTGTGGTGTTCAGGTGAACTGATATGATGACAGTAGTGGGACATGAATGATGATGATAATGGTAATAATGATAACAGCCAATAAAGTCCATATAAACTTGATTGTTGTCAGTAGTGTTGGGCATCTGGCTCAGGTCACAGTAGTTGGTTGTTGGTGGGCAGCTGGTCTAAGGTGACATTATGCAGAGATAATTCAATGTAGAATTGTGGCAGATAAATGGTTAAAAGTCAATTAAATTACAGAAAGTTGGAAAGTTATTTAATCATGTAATCAGGTTTAATTTGTGTGTTTGTATGTGTGTATGTGTGTGTGTGTGTGAGAGAGAGAGAGAACCTGAATGGGTTGTTGTAGTAATGATGTAGTCATCAGTAACTACATAATTATGCTGGTGACAGGACTTTCATATGCAGATGAAGGAGATGGAGGTGTAACAGTTACACTTTAAGCATGAATCTTTGGAACTGTACCTGAATCCCAGCACTTCCATCACTTCTAATTTGATGTGTCATTAGTTTCATATCCAGTTGTCCCGGGTGTCCAGACTCAGATCCATATGAATTTTGAAATTTGATTGGTATCACATTTCAAACCACCTCCTAATGTGGTTTGGATCAGAATTGCAAAAACTGTTTTCCTTTGGCTTTTGACTTTCTGGACAATCAGGAATCAATCAGAATATAAACTAGATATGCCAAAAAATGGATTTAGCCTGACAGTCTGAACAAAGCCTAAAAGACAAACTTCATGCCTAACACATTATGCACTGAACATTTAAACTTTCTATTCAATGCAGGAAAATCTATCAAAGACAGTGTCTTTGGCTGTGATGGAAAGAAGCAGGGAAGGGCATGATACAGTACATAATGGCAACAGAAACGAAAGAAAATTGAAGTCCCCATTGAAGTGCATTTGCTTTATAACACAGACTTTCTTTTTTCTAAAGATCTTTTCTTTTTTTAACCCTGGAGACTCACTCAGGCAGAAATAATCATAGGTCTAGCAAGAGTCTTGTTCCCATCCCTGTGCATTCAGTCACATGAAACCTTTGACACTGCTGGTTTCAAATGATCATGCTGCCTGCTCCATGTTTTGGTGCCAGATTGTCAGCCTCCTTTGCTGTGCTTCATGTGCAGTCAGACTGTGTTCCTCTGAAATGAATAGGTAGGCTAATCCACAGCTTTCTCTACTTCTCCATCTCGACACTCATTCCATGTGTTTGGACAAGTGATTAATGTTTTGAAAGCCCCAAGTGGATTTTGCTCAGAATGTAGCGCTGGTCCTTTTCCATAAAACACTCTGAGCTAATGTTAGCACCAGCTACTGTCAGAAAGAAAATGATAACTTGATGGTAGTTAGATGAAACTTACTCTATGAAACTTATTCTCCTAGAATTTTATAGATGAGGAACAAGAAGTAGAAGTAGAGTCATTTAAAGTTTCCCTGTGTTCCAGTTTGTATTTTGTTCTCAAAAAGGATCCTTTCAGCTTAGCCTTGAGTCTTTCTAAATACAAACTCACATAATGATACAAAGCCTCTTCAAGTGTTTAATGTTTTCGGGTGGTTAGATTAATGCTCTAAAAGCTCTGAGACAATTTTACTGAGAATATAGACATGGTCCTTTTCCATAAATCAGTCTGAGCTATTGTTGATTATGCCAGTATATCAGTTCAATGTCAACTAATGAATCAATCTTAATGCCATCTTTTGAACATACATATCATAAATGCTCAATTTTTGATTTTTAAATATTTTTTTAAAATGCTTGTACGTGGTACAAAGTTCCCATAAAAATATGTTACAGAATATTTGTACACTCTTGAAAGAATGAAAGGAACATTTAGACATTTTCTTCAGCTTGTCCCTGAACAGATTTACATTTTAGTCATTAAATAGAATCTTTTCAACTTGCCACTAAAAACATTCTCATGCAATCCCTCAGTTTGAAATGAGAAATGATCTGTTCTTCATAGCTTTAAAAGCTTGCTGGATGTGTTCTAACCACGGGCACACTAACATAAGACAGAAGAAGGTCAAGAACATCATATCCTGCCTCTGACATTTAATTCTATGTCTTTACTGCATTTAGGAATTTGAACCCGTGACATTGCGGTTATAGATTTGAAGCAGTATACCACTGGGCTGCTCCCACAGCTTTCTAGCATTATGCGATATTATTGTTAGCATTGCTATTGACACGATCCTTCAGATGGCCAAGAGGAACCGATCAATGAGGACGTTTTGCATGGATAAAATACAGTTTATACTTCACCATCAGCACTGATGACTCTTTCATTTTTCTGACAATAATATCAGCATGATCCACATGCTAAACAGATTTTACCGAGATTCTAATTACCATTCATTAAATCAAGCTCATTTCAGACATAATTGGTGGTGGTTTGAAGCATGCTGGTCAAGGAAAAATTGCTTTCAGATGGGGCGAGGTCACTAATTAAAGTTTCATAGGTGCAAAAAGATCACTACAAGTTAATTATTAGCACAGAGCAAGCCTTAGAGTCATTAGGTTTTAACTGCTAAAACACTGACATATATTTAATGCATAGCTCATTCTTAATTGTGTGGTTTAAGTATAATTGTCTCCAATCAAGGCATATTATGTCAGTGCATATGCATGCTCACGTGTGCATAAAACACACTCACACATACATGCAAATGCAATCGCATGCACAATCTGCACTCACACAAACACATACACATACCTGCACAGGCTCAGGCATACACCGACTTAATGAGATATCTTTGGGACTCTGTGAAATTCCTGCCAGTGCATAGAGAGCTGAGACGTTAAATAAACATTAATTTCTCAATTTCACATCTGCCTTGGCTTTCAAATATTTAGAGATGACAGTGCACACCAGAAGCTATCTTGGGATAGTTCACAATGACTGACTGGTATGCAATATGGAGAAATGTCTTCAGATATTCAAGAAGCAAAAGCTGGGTTATCAAAAAATAAACGCATTCCTCAAATACCTACAGTATTCAGTTCAGTGGCCATGTCAAATACATTGTATCATAGCAAACACACAATATTAAACTTCTAATGAAAAAAAATATTCATATTTTGAACTGGAAACTAGGAACTGAGTCTCTCAATATGTTTCATATACAGCGCAAATTGGAAATAAATAAATAAATAAATAAAGCAACACTAATTTACTGTTTAAGGTTCAGAGTTATCTACAGTAGGAAATTGTTCATAAAGCTACATAACACATAGAGTACATATACAGATCAGCCATTACAGTAAATCCAGTTATTGTCCATTTTAATCAGCTGCACTGACCATACAGGTGCACTTTATAATTCTACAATTACAGACTGTAGTCTGTTTCTGTACATACTTTATTATCCTGCTTGCACCCGAATCATGGTCAAGACCTCCACAGCTGGCATTATTTTGGTGGTGGACACTGATGTGGTGGTGGTGTGTTCTGCCTGTATGAGTAGATCAGACACAGCAGAGCTGCTGATATTTCTAAACACTTCAGTGTCACTGCTGGAGTGAAAATAGTACCCCAACTAAAATTATTAAGCTAACAGTGTCCTGTGACCACCAATAAAAAACTAGAGGACCAACACAAACTGTGCAGGAACAGATGAGCCTATGCCTCTGACTTTACATCTACAAGGTGGACCAACAAAATATGTGTGTGGACAGTGAGCTAACATTGTCTTTTAAATCTCCAGCAATTCTGCTGTGTCTGGTGCACTTACACCACAAAGCACACACTTACACACCACCACCACATCAGGGTTGCTGATTTGTGGTGGTCCTGTGACAGTCCTGACCATTGAAGAACAGGATGAAAGGAGGATAACAGAGTACACAGAGAAACAGATGGACTTCTTCTTTTTCTTGAAACAGATGAGAAACAGAGGGACTACAGTCTGTAATTGTAGAACTACAGAGTAAACCTATATGATCAGTGGAGCTGATAACATGGACAATGAGAGTCAATACAAGGTGATTTTACTGTTACGCTTTATAGCATATGAGGTCATAGTAATAAGCCTTTAAAAATATTATGTAGGTTTATGGTAGTTGTCAAGATGAGCATATGAAGGGGTTATGAACAGCACTTTCAGTTACACTATTTTACCCAAATTTCTTCCCACAACCAAATAAGAAATACTGTAATATTTAAGGGAACAGTGAATAAAACTGTTCAAAAAGTCTTAAAATAATAACCTGCATAGACAAACCAAGAATAACAATCTCACCCACAGAGATGAACAAACACTACAACAGCTGTTAAAGCCCACCAATAATTTCACCAACTGCCTTACAGAAATACACTTTTTTTCACACAAGACATAATACATAAATGACTTTCTTTTTAACTTATACTGTATTTACAATACGACGGTTGTTGGAAGGTAATGCAAAGTCAATAAAACTCAACCACAGCTATTGAACATACTGGCCTCTAGTTGTTTAGGCCTCATTTCTCAGAGTGGCCTTCAAGCACACAGTAGCTGATAAATATGCTTTAGCATCTATATAGTTCAACAAACTGTACAAACCATTTAATAGAAGTAGCTATTCAGGCAAACATACAATTGTCAGTATCATCCTTCGCTGTTCAGTGCTTCCATTTTTTTGTCAGTCCCATACAATTAAAAGCTTTTGGTTTCTAAGCAAAATTCCATAACCTTGGTGTGAAATGTGTCAGTAACCCAATGTCTGATAACGGGCAGGGGAAGAAGTGAAAGAAACCTCTCTTATCACTGCTGTCATAATAAAACCTCCGAAAATAGTACTTTTATAGGAGAAGGAAAAAGTTCTTAATTTGAACAAACCTCTAATCTCCTAAATGCACTATTTTCCTTACATTCAGAAATATATTACTTTCTATGAAACATGAAAGCTAAGACCATTATTCAGTTCTGCCAATTTTGAGCTGCCATTTAAAGATTTTGCTTCAAATAAACTATGTGCTATATCTCTAAAAAGAAAAAAAAAACTTCTGAATAAATGTTGAGTTTGTGCCTGAAAAAGATTTCTGGTAATAATAATCTAAAATAAACTACATTATTTTTCCAGCAGTAAGCTGGAATCATATGTTATTACATTAAAAATCAAAATTTTATATATATATATATATGTGTGTGTATCTGCTCATTTAAATGGCTTTTTATTGTATTTAGTTCATCAATTAAAACCTGAACATTTTGGGATGCAGAAGTAATTTTGGACCATTTCTACTGATGCACTGATCATAAAATGTTCATACCATGTAAAAGGCAATCTTTCATATGTTGTAAAACAGTTTTTATATGGCAGCCGTGTTATAATTCACATTCTATGTTTAGGGTGGGAATGTGACAATAGTCCAATAAAGCAAACACAGAGGTCACATCTCAGGTAGAGAGGATGCATACAGGTACTAACAGTCATTATAAACAATGTGTGGGTCACCATTTTTATTTACATATCACAGACACTGCCTTTCTGAAGAAAGAGTCATATACATGTTTATTCCCACTGCAGAACATGTATGTTCTCATACTGTTATGCAGGAAGAACTTGAAGCAATTATTAATTTAAATTTCAACACACACCCAAAAATAATAATAATAAAAAAATATTTTAAGGGTCTGCTATAGCGTCTTTGTAGATCTTCACTTGTCTTCAACTACTATTTGCCTAAATATCTATTAAATGCAGCAGAACTTAAAATTGAGAACACTCTGTTAACTTAAACCTGACCTAACTATTGGTTTTAGCTACAGCACAAACCCAAAACCTAATCTTTCATCTTAACATTGTTGATAAAGAACTGGATTTTATTACTCTGCAGTGTTCGCATAGTTACTCAATAAAGTAATCCATGACACATTACTAGTTACTTCTTTAAATTACTTTTACATTATTCTATAAAACTTTTGGGATGGACTCAAACTGTTCTGAATTTAACATAAAAAAATGAAACATCAGATGTGACATATGTAGAACTTATGACATATTTTTACATTTACTTTGTAAAAACATTTTCGTAGTCTACACTATATGGACAGAAGTATTTGGGGCATATTGCTTTTGTTGGAGTAACTGTCTCTACTGTTCAGACTGTACTGTTCTAATCAGTTTTGGAGCATTGCTGTGATTATTTGTTTGCATTCAGTGACAAGACCATAAGTGAGGTGTTGATCACCCCACCTCATCCCCAACTCCTCAACTCGACCTAAACGTGTGGGTGCAGCACCATCATTCCAGAGTGTGTGTTTGTGTATGTGTGTGTTTGCACATCTATGTCAGCAATAGCTGCATCTTATTGTATATGAATGCATTAATTTCAAGAGGTGTCCACAAACATTTGGCCATATAGTGAGAATATAAGACACATAAGAAACTGCTGAGGTGGTAAGACAATGTGAATCTTGCAATTACAAGAATTCTATTTTAACATATATATA
>BRDA01088821.1:0-30283 GCA_036984385.1 Crenuchus spilurus
TGTTTGCCCTGGTTATTGTACAATTTGTTTATCGTCAACTTTTTTCGGAGAAATTTTGTCTGTTATAGTTATCCACCTGTTTTTTGTCAGCTTGCCCACATGACTTGTCACTAATTTAGCGAAAATAAAACATCCACCCACGTGTTCTTCACTCACAAAGCGTTCATTTTTCATTCTGGCTTTGTTTCTCGTTGACAAACTAAATGAGAATACGTCACACCAAAGCAACAGCATGCAGCACTACAGCCTGAAAACAAGGGCGAGAACAAATAGCGATCAAGAACCCCAAGAACAGGAGTACAAAACAAAGGCTGCCAACTAGACTACACCAGCACTCTCTAAATCAGAGCGTAAACCTGTAAGAGTGATGTTAAATGTTCATTTATCCATTTCATTAGTCATTTGTATTTATTTATCATTGTGATCTGTATGTAAAACTATAGTTATTCTATATAAAATATATTTTTGTTAATATTTTGGAGTGTCTGGAATAGATTAATTGGATTTACATTATTTCTTATGGGAAATATTGCTACTGTTATCATTCAGTTTGGTTATCATCAGAATGGATTGATGACAAAAACCAAGCTTCTCCTGCATATGCATCTCTGGAAAACATTAAGTGCCCACTCTAAATGTCCAGCTTATAGATCTAAACCATACTGATAACATCTGGAACGTGAGGAAGATGAATGTTTGATTTTTTTGCTCCAGGCATAAGGTCAGCCAACAGTAATGTGAAAAACTGGTGTAGAGCATAAACATGCCTGACTTTTTCTGCCAGATACTGATTTCTGAAATCTGTCGAAGTTAAAATATTCATATGAAGTTGTTTTTAAGTGAATATGAACTTGTTTTCTTTGCATTATTTGACACTGAAAACACTGCATCTTATTTGTTTCTTTGATCGGCTGTAATTTTCTGTGAATAACTGCTCTAAATGAGAGTATTATTATTTGGAATTTGGGAGAATTTTTGTCAGTAGTTAATAGAATAAAACTAAAATGTTGATTTGACTCATTTTGACCTATAATAAAATAAAACTACAGCTGTACACTTTAATTAATGCATTTTCAAAGCAGCCTTTGTGGTTTCTCAGCTTGCCGCAATGGTGGAAGTTGTTCTTACTGATCTGCAGTGCTTCCTCAGGAATGTCAGGCCTGGTACTACAATGAAAATGCTGTTGGTATGTTGATAGGAAGTAAAGACACTGAGGGCTTTGCTTGGGTCACCTGCAGTGAACGTCAGTATGGGTGATGGGGGTTTCCCATCGGGAAACATCAGTCCAAGAATGAGAGGTTCACCACTGGTACATGCACAAACCTTTTACTTTCACTTTCAAAGACATTCAGGACTAGTGTTGTAATTTTCACACCATTAACTACATTACAAAAACTTATTGGCATTAAATGTCTATCACATTAACATGTTATTTACAGCCTTACTGTTGTTATATAGCAATAAAGTAAGTCTAGGCTATCTGCTGTGCACAGCCCATCAGATTACTGTCTTAATTTAGCCATCTAGCCTGCCTACAATTGTGATGGTAATATTTCCCCAGTTTAATGTGACAGTTCTCTGTGTGAAATGAGTAATAGATTCTGGTCTTGTATAAGCTGGCAGTGCAGATCCTCCATGTTCTATTTATACACCTCACTTTATACTGGGCTAACACAAAGGTCCGCCTCCACCCACTCACTTCCACCTCTGCAGATAAAGAGGTAGAACATAGCCAGGTGCTGAATATTCATCTGATCTGTGTGTGATAGAGAGAGAGTGTATGTTTGTATGAGAGAGAGAGTGTGTTATACATAAAGACAGAGACACACACTTATTCAGTCATTGCTGTCATTTTCTGCCTCTTTAGTCACTGTCAGCTGTGCCTCAGAAAAGCTCTACAGTAGCGGCGGCTTCTTTCAGCAGAACTCTATTCACCAGTACTGCTTTTACAGGAACATTACTGTTACAGGCAAAAGTCTGGATACCCTTAGTTGCTATGGGTGCACCAATCATGAATTTTTCTGGTCTCTTCTGATTTCCTCTCGACTAGATTAGCTGATTTTTCTAAATATCATTTTCATTAGCTTTAGCATTATGTGCTCTTTTTATATCATTATAAACACAGTAACTTTTAGTACAAATGCTGATCATAAGGAACATACATTGTGTCATGCTTTGCTATGTTATGTCCTGTCTCTTTAATGTTCTGTCTTGTCTAGCCCACCCATTATTGTCTCCACCTGTATCTTGTTGTGTCCCTTATTTATACCAGTATCTGTGTGTATGTCTTTGCTACTCGTTTTGTTTCCCAGTCCTTTTGTCAGTTTTCAGAGTCTTTAGTCTGTTTTCCTTAGTCACTGTGTTTAGTACTTAGTTTTAAAGTCTTTAGTCAGTCTGGTTATTTATGAATGCTTTGTCACAGTATTCACTTTATTAAATATTTCACTTTAACTCTGTTCGCCTCCTGTCTCAGCGCCACTCCTTATATTATAGCCAATGAAAATTTATCTATGTCATCACACAATCTCTCCCATGAGAGTCAAGAATGGCTCTTGGAATAGAAGAATAAATTCTCTGGGAGTCAATTTTCCACTTGGGGGTCTTAGAATTTTTGGGGCAATTATTTCAGAAATGTTTAAAAAATTATGCAAAAAGACAATACTACACTATTTTTTTACATTTTTATTTACAGCCAAAAATGACTACAAACTGAGTATAATACTTATATGCATTGACCTACCACGTCATTAAAACCACTCAAAAAATAATTTCAAAATTTGATCAAAAATCAAAATCATTGTCCACTGACCATATAGGTGCAGTAGTAGTTCTACATTTACAGACTGTAGTACATCTGTTTTTCTTTACACTTCACCCTGTTCTTCAATTAATAGGACCCCAACAGAGCAGTTATTATTTGGGTAGTGGATCATTCTCAGCACTGCAGTGACACTGATGTGGGGTGGTGTGTTACTGTGTGTAGAGCTGGTGTGAGTGGGTCAGATAGCTGTTGAGTATTGTTATATTAAATTTTAGTAAAAGCTATGTATTGTTATACCTCTGTTTATGAACCTCTCTCTGTGTGTGTGTGTGTGTGTTTGAGCAGAACTATGGTCTGGAGACGGAGAATCTGAAGACCCTCTCTCACAAACTCAATGCCTCTGCAAAAAACCTGCAGAACTTCATCACGGGCCGAAGGCGCAGTGGACACTACGATGGCCGCACCACCCGCAAACTGCCCAATGACTTCCTCACATCTGTAGTGGATCTCATTGCTGCTGCCAAGAGTCTACTGGCCTGGCTGGATAGGTTAGTCCTGCAAAGAGCTACAGACACACACACAGACACCATTTTTATATGCTCCATATATACTACATAAAAAAATCACATTCTATTTTTTGTTATTTTATTCTATAACTAATGCAATGTAAGGTAAATTAAACTACAGAAACATTTAGATCATGTTAGTCATGTTAGATGTGTTAGTCAATGTTAGTCATGTTAGTCATGTTAGTCATGTTAGATGTGTTAGTCAATATGACATAGTTCAACTTATACTGAAGGGCACTAAGCAATATCAAAGAGAGATTTAAGTGGCAGATTGCTCTTGATACATGGCATACATGAGCATGGTCAGGCTTACAGAACACACAGTGATCAGTGCATGTACACTTCTACATGGTTTACCATAGATAGGAAGAGACTGTGTGTCTGTGGAATGCCATGCCATTGTAGACACTGGTAGTATCTGTCACATTAGTTGTTGTGAGACTGTGTCCTAGACATGCTCAGTGGTGGACACATCAGATCTCTGTCATTGTCCCACTTGTGATCCAACATTGTTCTATTGGAAAATAACACCAGGGGGCCTCTGTACATAAGGTACCACCTCAGGCTCCAACACCTCTGTGATGAATTGCTGACTAACCAAAGATTTGGCAAATGGGTATGAGGAAGTGTTTGGACCCCAAACTGCCCCCAAGTGTGATGTAAAACTTGTAATTTGAATTGATGTTTAGACATTCACTAAGTGCTAAAACAAGACTTTATTAAGTTAATTGTTATCATAAATAAATGAAGACTTTATTTAATGTGAATGTGAGTATTATCAATACAGTTTTAATTTGAGCTTAGTTCTTGTAATCTCAGATTTGATTGTAATCTTTGATTTGATTTCATTGAGACATTACTTAACTAATTGATATGCTTAATACAGCCTTAAGTAGTTTTAATAGATGTATTTTATTATAAATTGTTGCAGTTAAAATGTTCCAATGTGTTAAAGTCAGACAATTAATAGAAACTGTGCACAAAAAGATGTAAAATATGTAACTTAATTTTATATAATATACTTTATTTATTTTTTTGGATGTCCAAAGAATTGAACAAGATTGCAGGTATACAGTAGATATGTTCACACTTGTAATGAAAGAACCCAGAAAATATAAAAAAGGAATTTGTGACTAAATCTACAAACCGGATTCCAAAAAAGTTGGGACACTAAACAAATTGTGAATAAAAACTGAATGCAATGATGTGGAGATGGCAAATGTCAATATTTTATTCGTAATAGAACATAGATGACAGATCAAAAGTTTAATCTGAGTGAATGTAACATTTTAAAGGAGAAATATGTTGATTCAAACTTTCACAGTGTCAACAAATCCCAAAAAGGTTGGGACAAGTAGCAATAAGTGGCTGGAAAAAGGAAATTGAGCATATAACGAACAGCTGGAAGACCAATTAACACTAATTAGGTCAATTGACAACATGATTGGGTGTAAAAAGAGCTTCTCAGAGTGTCAGTGTCTCTCTGAAGCCAAGATGGTAAGAGGATCACCAATTCCACCATTGTTTCGCAGAAAGATAGTGCAGCAATACCAGAATGGTGTTACCCAGCATAAAATAGTAAAGACTTTTAAGTTATCATCATCAACCGTGCATAACATCATCAAAAGATTCAGAGAATCTGGAACAGTCGCTGTGTGTAAGGGTCAAGGCCATAAAACTCCAAAACTAAAACTACTGGATGCTCGTGATCTCCGGGCCCTTAAACGTCACTGCACCTCAAACAGGAATGCCACTGTCAAGGAAATAACAGAATGGGCTCAGGAATACTTCCAGAAAGCATTGTCAGTGAACACAATCCACCGTGCCATCCACCGTTGCCAGCTGAAACTCTACAGTGCAAAGAGGAAGCCATTTCTAAGCAAGCTCCACAAGCTCAGACGTTTGCACTGGACCAGGGGTCTTTTAAAATGGAGTGTGGCAAAATGGAAGACTGTTCTGTGGTCAGATGAGTCACGATTTGAAGTTCTTTATGGAACACTGGGACGCCATGTCATCCGGACCAGAGAGGACAATGCTCAGTTCAGAAGCCTGCATCACTGATGGTATGGGGTTGCATGAGTGCTTGTGGCATGGGCAGCTTGCATGTCTGGAAAGGCACCATTAATGCAGAGAACTATGTTCAGGTTCTAGAACAACATATGCTCCCATCTAGACGTCATCTCTTTCAGGGAAGACCCTGCATTTTTCAACAAGATAATGCCAGACCACATTCTGCAGCAATCACAACATCATGGCTACGTAGGAGAAGGATCCGGGTACTGAAATGGCCAGCCTGCAGTCCAATCTTTCACCTATAGAGAACATTTGGCGCATCATAAAGAGGAAAGTGTGACAAAGAAGGCCTGTATTAGACATGAATGGGAGAGCATTCCTATTTCTAAACTTGAGAAACTGGTCTCCTCTGTCCCCAGACATCTGTTGAGTGTTGTAAGAAGAAGGGGGATGCCACACAGTGGTAAAAATGGCCTTGTCCCAACGTTTTTGGGATTTGTTGACGCCATGAAATTTTGAAACAACATATTTTTCCCTTACAATGATACATTCTCTCAGTTTAAACTTTTGATCTGTCCTTTGTGTTCTATTTTGAATAAAATATTAGATGTTGGCACCTCCACATCATTGCATTCAGTTTTTATTCACAATTTGTTTAGTGTCCCAACTTTTTTGGAATCCGGTTTGTACTAAAAAATAGATTAACATAAAAAAAATTTACATAAAAAAGGATAATTACTCATATGTATAAATTTGTATCATAAAAATAAAATCCACTATACAGCACAATTTATGCAACAGATTTTGTTCATTTCTTCAGTCACAAGCCAACATTTAAATCAATAGGATTTTTAACATTTTGACACTAAACTACCAAAGACCATTAAATGTCATTATTAACCTTTGGACACCATTACAAAGCAGCAGAAATATTTAACTTAAATTAAAAGCACCAGATCTCTTCAGCATACGTAAATACAGTAAATTACATATTGGCTGTAAGTAGTAGTAATAAGACATAGTGATCACTTGGAAGTACATTTTAATTTTACTTCATTTGAGTAAATAGTGTAGCTAGTAAGTACCCTGGAGCCAAGCTATTCCACAGTTCAATATTTATTCACTTCAGCAGACTCCTACCTCAGAACACTCATTTGCTATGAATAGTTATGTGCAGTGATGATTAACATGGGTAGGATGCGGGTAAACAGCCTGAAGCATCAATAGTGTTTAGCTACAATTGTACAATTGTGTGTGTGATGAGTGCAATACATGTTCAATGTGCACAATGATTCACAAGTCTGAAATCACTATTGGAAGTATGTGTGTGTTTTGTTTTATAATAAATCTAAATTAATTTGCATGCTAATGACCAATACTGGCCCAGTGATGGTCTAGCACCTTGTTTTCAGAGACCACTTCTGAGTCAGTACCTTTCCTGGGAATGGGGTGGAAGCCTGAATGGTATGTCTTTAATAAATGTAGTTAGGGAACATACTTATAAGTAGAATAGACTCCAATCACTCTGTCCTGACTCCGGACATTTAAAGACATAGATACACTTATATTTTATATACGCTTATATGCTTATATATGCTTATATATAAAAATGTCACCAGTTTGATCCCTTGGTCTGGTAAGAAAATATGGGGAGGGGTGTGTGCATGAACAGTACTAAACCTCCAGGACTTGAGCCTTTAAGCAAGGCCACAGCTAAGGTAGTGTACTAGTGTATGCATGTGTGATTTGCTGGTAGCCCTAAATAATTGTAAGTAATTATGTTGATATTATATTGATATTTAAAACTGTTTTCTTTAATTATCATCTCGCATGACTTTAATCTTATATTAATCAGTCATTTATCTGCTTTTAATGGTGAAAATTAGTCACTCTGCATATTTGTGCATCACACTGAACATGGTCTAGGGAAAGAAGAGGAGAAAGCTGTCTGAGGAAAACAGAAGAGCAAGCTAGACTATCTGTTAACAGGGGCAGAATCTGAGCTTCACAAAATGTTGATCTGCAGTGGTCATTTCTGAAATTTTAGGTTAATCATTTTTGTCCATACCATTTTCATTTGTCTTATTATATAACAGATTTAATTGAATAAAAAAAATCAGAAGCAGAAATTCATTTAGGTTAACCTCTTAACAGACCACTGTATTTTTGAGGCTTTTCCATCTGAATCTGCATGCCTAACATTTTTATACAACCCTTCATATCAGCAGTAAATGTGTTTAATGGTTTCTAATATAACAATGTACTGCTGAAACCAAAAACTGATTTGTAATTTGTTTTATTTTTTAAATGCCAGAGATCACATTTTAAGACTGCACAGCACTGAAGGGATGTTCAGTTTTGTACCACAATGTACAAAAACTTCAGTGCTCAGTTCTGTTTGTGTTTATTTATTTATTCAAATATCAGTAAAGGATTGCAATCAATTGTCAACATTTCAAAACTTTTTCTACATTTTTTACACTTACTTATAGACGGTTTATATGAAGCAGAATTTTTACCTGTCAGCTCAAAATAGGCATAAATGAACAACCAGAGTGTTAAGAAGGCAGTTTCAGCTTTTCTACAACTTTTTATATGTATCTTAGAAAAAATGTGATGAATCTCTGAATGTAAGGAATAGGTGCTGCACCTGCCAGCAGGTTTAGGCTATTTAAGAGGTAATATATTGGATAAAATATGATGCAAGCCAATTACTTTTAAGTGTTTCAAATGTTTTCAGTAACATTTGTGGCATTTTCTTTGTTTCGTAGGGTTTGTAGAAGCGTTACCAACATATTTGTCCATGTGCGAACATTTATTTTACTGTTTAAAAAGGTTGGACTATGATATACCTTTAAAGGTACAGTTGGTACTCATGTGGTACATTTGTTCTGACAGTGGTAAGTGTCTTAGGTAATGCATTTGCATGGTGTGGTTTTGATGCTTATTAGTGAGATGGAAAAGCTCTTGACATGTGGGATTGATCTACGTTGGTGTTTTCAATTCCATTAGCATCACCCCATCTTCCCCCCAGGTGACTTCATAATGAGCTAACATTGATTGGATTGTAATCATTAGAGTACCCTTGATTAACTTGGATGAGAATTTGATTGGAGGCTGATTCATCAGTGTAGAAGCTAATGGAAGGTTTCTCTTTTTTGTGCATGTGCACCTGCATTTTAAGGAGGATATTTTAGGTCAGATTCATGACTCCAGGGTGTAAAATTTGCTTGGTCATCCCATTATCCGAAGTGACAGCATACAAATTTGAAATGCCACACACGTTTTGTACTGTGCCTGAGGATTTAAACTTGTCTGTGTAGTAGTAAAGGTTGTGCTTGGATCTTTTGCATGATGTTCTTTAGTGTACAGTGACTCCATGAACCTAAGTGTGTTGATTTGTCTTTATGTAACATCTATGAGCAATCAGACGCTAAGATGAGTGAGAAACACTTACATAACTCAGGCTCTCTCTCTCTCTCAATCTCTCTCTCTCTCTCTCTCTCTCTCTCTCTCTCTCTCTCTCTTTCACTCTTTCACTCTGTCAATCTCTCTCACTCTCTCAATCTCTCTCTCTCTCTCATTATATTTTGTTGTTTTGTTCTTGGCTTTCTGCCTGATCTGTCCACTTGTCATGTCAGCTTACAGTGTGAAATCATGTCTTTAAATCATGGTTTGTTTCTGATAAGGTTTGATGACGTCTACTGAAACCTGAAAACTTGATTTTCATTTTTATACTTTATTCAGAGTCATATACATGGAGAGATGCCTATTATTGTGCTAGCCTATAAGCATACGCACAATAGTGCAATCAAGCAGGTACTTCTTTGCTGAAAAGCACTCTTCACTGACAAATAAAAGAGATGGTAGCAAAACATTCCCAACAATGAACGATATAAATGGAAGTAAAACTGAAAGTTACTCACAGCTGTGAGAGGCTTGAACATCTAAAAGGATTGACACACCTGCTGATTAATATTACTAATGCCAAACTTATTATACAGCAGCGCAACATCACTAAACAAACATATGAAATGGATTAGCACAAATACAACAATATAACAAAAATACAATTTAAATAAGTGAAATAATAAAACAATGATTTGTTTAAAATGATGAATAGTTATAATTTTTCCCTGATTTTTAGTAGATAAAAACAAGCTTCTGAAAAGTCTGCATTAGATCAACCTGAGTGGAAACCTTTTCAGTGACAGACAAGGCGAGTTAGAAATGCCAAAGTAATTGTGGGGTTTCTCCCGCTGGGATTTCAGCAGGTGTGAAGTGAAAAGCCTTCAGTCTAGATCTCCCAGTGGGGATGAAGGTCTATGGTTGGCTAAAAGTGCAAGATAGGATAGAACATGATGTAAGTGTTAGATCTAGAGCTTGAAATATTGTTTGTACATGGTGATAGTCCACTATTCATGAGTTTTGACATCTCTCATTGGCTTTATCAGACTTTGTTCTGTATTTTCTTACTTTATTCTTTTTTTTCTGTAATTCTGTTAGCTTAAACAGTTCATAATCTGTCAGAGTCATTTGTGTTATGGCTGTAAGGCTCCTGGATGTCCACAAAATTGTAATGAGAATAAGAAACAGGGCTTTTTAAACATGTGATTACTGATGATAAGATTATGGCTGCCTTTGTCAATATAAGCTAACTTAACAGGTCTTATCAATTGAGTTCAGAATTTTTGTCTGATTTACTTTCAGGTTTTGGACAGAACTTTGTTGGACTACAAAGTATTATGGGCAGATTTTGGTTAGATTACTGTCAGGTATCTGAAGAACTTTATATTATAGCTGGGTTTATTTTCATGGTCTACAATTAGGTATGAATAAAATTGTTGTCAAGCTGTTGTCATGTTCAGATTAAATCTTGGTGCTGTACAGTATATTGAGTTATACTCACTGTTTTTAAGATTGTAAGCCTGAGAAAAAGCTGTAGCTCAGTTCCCAGCCTACTGGCCTGGACACATCCCCAGGGCTGTGTTCTTTATCCTCAGAACGAGGACCCTCCAAACACCCAGCTTTGATGCACTATCCCACAACTCTCTCCAGTCAAACACCCAGGCCAACTCCTGGCCAACCTCCCATCCATCCTTCTCTCATTCTGAAATACACAGCACACAGCTGTCCAACATCCTCAGATGGGTCCTCTCTTGAACCTAGCTGTGGATCAAGTTTAAGTAGAGTGGCCTAGATTTGGGTCCAGGCACCAGGCTGCATAGTGCCAGGTTGGAAAGTGGGATGTTCTGCGACCTGCTGACTGAGAGGGAATTCTGGCCAGCTTCTGGTCAATGTCTGAATGATGAGGGCTTTGAGTTCTAGTCTTAGGGATCATTAAGCACTATGGGCCACTGCCACGACACAGCCAAGAAACAGGGTCACCGGCACTGAAGGGGAGGAGCTTGGGTCCTCTTGTTAACGGTGGCCTAATTAAGATAATCAGTCTCATGTGTTCTTGCTAAAGTCGGTCCCCAGTGGAATGGCTGTCTGCCCTGCAGACAGAGAGAATGACACTGAAAGAAAAGTATTAAAGGGATGGGTATTAGCAATAGCAAACTTACCTCAAATGTAGTTGATCATAGTTAATGTAGTTTTGTTAGTACCGTGTATGAGAATTCAGCATAAGAAAATCAGAGTTAAGTCATGTTTCCATCCACTGCAGTTATGTAAATTAAGTGTAGATGACATAAAACAAATTGACAAAAAATTCAGCTTGAACGTGATAAGCAAAGAAACAAGCAGTACAGGTTATGCTCTGAACATACTGTAATTCTCTTCATACCCATTATTATCTCTACATGGCCTTATTACAGCACAGAGATGCTGGACAGGACCAGCAATGGTGCACATCATGAGTACTGAAATCTTTATGCTACACAACAATGTTGTCCTCATATCTGGGAATGCAAACACAGCTTTGGTCTTATCAAGTGAAATATGGCTTAAGGCTGTATATGTTATGGTTTATTTGAAAAACCTTTTTCTATCAGTCAGTTTATCTATCAGTTTTTTTGCATTTCGTCCTTAGCAATGTTCTAGCTCTCCCACCTTGCAGCATAAAAAAAATAAAACCTAAACAACAAAAACATCTTGCAATATTTGAGGTTTTTCCATTCCCATCATTTTTGTGCACATTTCCATTGTTCACAAAAAAGTGATGGACAGAAAACCTGTTAGTATTTGAGATTTTGCTTCAAGCTAACCAGCAATGCAGGCTTGTGATCCACATGTTTGTTCATAAATCTCACTCAGAAAAAAGGTACTACAAGAGTACCAATTTTGTCCAATATAGTTCAAACCCTGTAAATGCCAGTGCATCTCCAAAAATTTGAAAATTTAGGAAAAAGTGTGAATGAATTAATGTTGATACCAAACAGTATACTAATAGTAATTTACTCAAACTCAAAATTAAACAGTCATAATTAGAGATTCTGGATTTATCATTTTCATGAGCTATAAGCCAAACTGACCAACAGTAAAACAAACAAAGGCTTAAAATGTCAGTTTATGTGTAATTATTATAAAATATGACAGTTTACCTTTGTTGTACCAAATTATAAACAGTGAAAGTTTTTTTTATGAAATTCTAATTGTTTAAGATGCACTAGTATAGCCTTAAAACTACAACATGGATCTTGAGGTCCAATTGTTAAATCACTAGGTTAACGTTTCCAGGAGAGCAGATTTGTATGTTTTTCAGAACAATACAATAAATGTCTGAAGTCAGGACAGAGTGAGTGGAGTCAACTTCAAACCAGTCATTACAGCACAGTCTGATACACTTATGTTCCTAACTAAAGATACTGAAGATGTTGGTAATGATACTGACCCAGAGTTGATCCAGGATTTTCTATTTTATGAATGTAGATTAAACAAAAAAGAGAAAATAACATGATTGCTGCCATTACTGCTTTTACTACTTTATGCACCACAAAAGTGGTGTCTATTGGAGGATAATTAGCTACTCAGATCAGCTCCAGGCAATAATAATAATTTATGTAATGTAATATATGTATATGTATATGTATATAAATGTAATAATTTATGCTTGCATGAGGTTTGCATGATGCTAACTGCTGTGGCTAATCTTCCGTTACTTATCAGCTAAATTAGCCTCAGAACTGTAGTTAAAAAGCAGAGAAGCCAACCTTGCACACCAAACATGTCTTGACTGTTTGGTTGTATTTTGTGTGAGGGGAAAATTGTGTACCTTTTTTCATCATCACTTTATGATAATGAAATAAGAAAGTGGTGGAGAGAGAAAGAGTTGTATGGACAATTATTCCTGAAGATAAGAGAAACATTCAATGTTTGGGGTCACTGAGAATTGTCCATGTCAACACATTACACAATATAATGCACAAATGCTGCTGTAGATACTCAGTCTTCTATGGTAGAAGGTGAGGTAGGACAGTGCCAATGCTTTTTAGCTCAGTTTTGGTGTCTTCCACAAGTTAATGACAGTGAGTTTATAGGCTGCTTACTCTCTGCCAGAGCATCTAGAGCAGTATTTATCAAAGTCTGCTCAAAAAAACTTTTTTTCCTGAAATAAACATGTCATGAAAAATGTTAACCCTCTGGAGTTTTCAGACACCCTGATGTAGTCTGACATCCCCTGATGTTTACAAATTACACCCATCTAAAATATTTTATTTTCAAAATGTGTTACACAGGCTTTTGTTCAACACAAAGTCAGTAACCAGGGTGTCAAAATAGTAAGAGTGACAAAAATCTATATTTTGATTAAATCTGCTCTAAACTTAGTCTTTACAAAAACCTGTTTTCAGATGTGCTGATATATTGTGAAAAACACACTCTAAACATTTCTAGCCAAAACTTTTGAGCTCAGAACTGAATAAACAGAGGTGTTGGCTACACACTGATCATTACACTGGTTTTCACTCATTCAGTGGTTCCTAGATTGGACGTTCATGAGATAGGTGTGAGGTGAGAAGTGAAACATCTTTGTTCATGTGAGCGCTCTTTGTTTATAGAGACCAAATGAGCATTTTCATGCATTTCTAGGCTGCTAATCCTACTCTGGCATGTCCATAATTACCATGTCATTATGTGAATGGCTGATTGCATTCGTGAGTTTATTTATGCTTCTCTCACAAATATCTAAAAAAATATATTTCAATTCAGGTTATAAATATTTGAAAAGTAGGCAATTTAAGGATTCTGGGGTATGTTTAATTTTGTTTCTTGGATAAAATCTCGCAGTTATATAAGTGGAATTAAGTGTTATTTTGCAGAACTTCGGTGATATCTCGCCAGAGCGAGAGTCCACTTCAGGGGTTAAATTTAATGGGTGATCCCAAACGTTTGACTAGTAGTGTATATTACAGATTAAAGATGGAATCACAGGACTTTTTCTTATCTGACACAAATACTTGAATATTAACTATTACTTGAAACATTTCACTTAGGCCTCCAGGATGCCTTAAATAAAAGTATGTTAGCAAAGTACTCAAATAATAAGACAAATATGACAAAACGTGGCTCAAATTTGGACTACATTGACTACAGGACTAAGCTGTATTAATTCTATTATTCTATTCACTTTGTTACGTCTACCAGGCATTAAATCAGTGCCATCTCTTGCAGATATCTTTCCTGGGCTTTTGGCTACCTTTGGGCTAGTAACTAGAGTGATGGGACAGCTCGTGCCCCTGACTGTGCATCTGAGTTTTCATCAGAGCCTCATTATGCTGCAGGTGCAGCAGGCCCTCCCGTCGGCTCTCATTAGCTTGTGTCCTCTTGCCGATAGCTCGGCTGCTCTGGAGGTGGAGGCAGAGTTGAAACTGCTGGAACACTTGTGCAGTCCTGGCTTAGCTGCTAATGGTTTAGCATTTGAAACATTGCTGTGCCTCTCCCAGCCTTAGTTGTTTGATGCTAGCCTGGCACAGCCGCTAATGAACTTGTTGTGTTGTTGTCTTTCTGTTATTGTGTGGGGGTTTTATGTTTTATGTCATGTCAGTTCTGGTACAGTGTTTATCTGATGTTTTTTGTCTAATGGGCATTCCCAGGGGCACTCTGTCCAACCTGCCGTGAGGTTCATTGCATGTAGCACAAAAACAGACGAACCAAACCCTGATTTCTTGAGGATGGGATGTGGATAAGCAGGGACAATTTGGGGAAGTTTTAAAATCATGCCCTGTAGGTTTTGCGGTGCTGCCAATCACAACCATACATCCTCATGGTTTTAGGTTACTTTTGGCCAGTGTGAGTGTATACTGTGCACAGATACTTGAGTACTCTTTATTATTCTTTAATCTTTTTTTGGAATCTCCATTAGCTTCCAAAAAGTGGGAGTCTTCCTGGAGCCCATGCAAAATACATTACAGATGAAGTTGATAAAAGGTCTTACTATATCAAAAGCAAAACAGCTAAAAATTCTCAAATAAAACAGATCTACAAGGAAAACAAGAACAATAATCACAAAAGCACAGCAATGAAAACAATTCAGCAACACAAAAACGTTTGTATAAAGTAATAACATTTAGTTTTAGGGGCTTCTTGAAAGAAAATTTTTGTCTGATTTGTACTGATAAAGGATACATTGACAGTGTTCACTATACTGATACCCATGACAAAAAAAATACTGGATTATCACAAAATAAATGTAATGTTTTTTTTCCAAATAGCACTGTACACAATTAACAGAAGACTAGATTTTAGTTTAGCCTCTTTTGTGTAGTTCATTTATTGAATAAACACTGGTATTTTTTGTTTTGCATCACAAGAATAATGTGGATATATAAAAATTTAAACATCAGTGAAATGCTGATTTACATATGAACAGAACTGTGAAATATAACTGTGAGAATGTATGTTATATAAACTTTCCTACAACAAAACAAGTAAAGAAGACAGTGTTCTTCTTGTTATCTCGTTAACCCTCTGGGGTAACCAAATACAATATGGCCAAGCATCAAATTGAAAGACAGACATCACAGCTCACTCATACATGATTTGTGTATTTCTGTTTGAAGCTAACCAGTGGACACTCAGGAAATCACTAAGGGATGACCCATCTCGCTATGTGGGATTGCTGGATTTGTGTGGCTGTTTACATTTTGTTTGAAACTGACCAGAGGAAAGGACCAATGTCAGAAACCCTTCATTCTTCATTCATTTCACAAACATAATGTATGGAAGGATGCCCAAAATGTTATGATTTTGGGCACCCTTCCATACATTCCATAAGCCAAAAATTGCAAATTTTTTAGACATTTATTATTAATCATGTAAAATGTGTGAACTCAAAGACTTTGGTAAACTTATTAAAGCACTAAAATGATTTGTCCACATTTTCACAAAAGATATGAAGAATTACTAAATCTTTCAGATTCTGGGCCATATTATCTCTTTACACAGTGCTCTAGATCAAATGGTGCCTCATGATGTAGAGAACTGAGCTTGGTCTGAATATTTTGATGGGACATAAGGGGTGTCATGTTATATGCAAATACCTTTGAAGGTGAGTTGAAGAACATTTGTAAAAATGGAGAAAATTACCCCTTGACAATTTTTTTTTCAAACAAATACCTACAGTCCTACAATGATTGAAATGAAATTAGTTTATTTTTCTTAAGGTTAACAGCATATGCAGTTGTTACTGTTTCAAGACATTTCAATATCAAAATGAGAATGATGACAGAGGGTGCAGGAAACAACCCTTCAGTACACACAAAAATATGGTTTTCAAGGGATTTTAGTGAAGAAAATTGTTATATATAGGATCATTGACACTCAAAGATCCCTTTGCATGGTCAAAGGGTTCTTCAGATGGATTAATAGTGTGTTTTAGGTGGTTCTGTATAGAAGCTTTTTTTTTTTTAAAAAAAAGTTCTGCTATTGTTATGATGTCAAGCTTCTAATATGAGGAACCATTGCTATATATAACCATATATCCATCTATTTTCATACTGCTTAATCCTGGTCCAAATTGTGGCTCCATACCCCTTCATTGTGTACTTGGCAGGGTATTACACTAATTTGACAAGGTGCCAATCCATCCAAACATCTCCATGGTTTTGGACTGTGGGAGGAAACTGGAGATCCTGGAGGAAACCCACGCAGACATGGGTAGAACACATTCATTAATCTGAAGAACGCAAAGAAGCCCTAAATCATTCAGAATGTTCATGAACAGATGTTCATGGTTCTATGTGTATAACCATGTTTTAGTAAAGAATCCTTGAAGAACCATTTTTAAGATTGTACAGAATAAGCAATTCAGATTAGATAGATGGTCCATCTTGTAGCATCTAAATGTGACTCAAGAAAATGCCTTATACTAACATGGTGGTAATATCATGGTGGCACAGTCCTGCAGATAGATAATACCAATGCCAGGAGACTATGATATGGAGTGCTACCTGTCCCAGTAACCCATGTACCATCTGGAAGCTGTTTGCATGGATATCATACCCAGGCGAGAATGGCAAGTCTGGACTAATTCTCTTCTAGAAACTGAACTTGTCTATTTCCTTCTCCTGCAGCCCTTTACACAGCTCCTTCTTGTGTTTATAGATGATTTGCAGCTTTTGAAGTATTCTTTATCTCATACTTGCTCTCTTCTCTTTCCTTGGGACCTCAGGTCATGTTCAGGGATGCCTTGAAATGCCAGCCTCCATCCTTGGCGGTGCCTCAGTTGCCTGTCAGGCCGTCCTTGGACGTTTAAGCTGCATGCCTTTGGCGTTTTTATATATGGCAAAGTGACATTGCAAGCAGGGTAGATCCAGAAGCATGTCTTATCTTAGCTAGGACAAGGCGGCATCATTCACGCTGGGACAAAGCAAAGAGGAATGTCATATTCTCGGTAGACGTTTGATGTGAATGGGCTTGCAGATGCTGTCTGTCCTCATCTAGCCTACAGCACTTGTTACACTCCTTCTTGCTCTGTTGGAAGAGGCCTAAATGTTCTTTCTTCTAGCCTCCCAAGAATACAAAGCAATCTGCGCCTTCAATGCTCAGAAAGCCTCCCGGATGAATTTTGTTTATTTGAAAACATTTTAAGCAATAAAAGTGTTTTGAGGCAGCGGGGAGGAGATTTGGTATTCCATAAAAGCTCCATCCCAAATCACATTTGCAGAATGGATTTCCCCTTACAGAGGGGATGTAACTCTAAAAAGTGTGTTAGGACTTGGCAAGGGTCTTATCGAGGCTTGGTGGGTTGTGTGGATTGAACAGACTTAGGACTAGGCTGGGATAACCTTTAGAAGTTACAAAAGCGTGTTGTAAATTGATGTGCAATAATTTTTACTCATTACTCATTGAAACTTAAAAGTAAACATTTAAAACTTTTAATTGATATTACACTTGTGTTCATGGGTATAGCCGATGTTTATTATGAGTTGAAGGCCCTACTGTCTGCAGTCAGTTTTGAATGTCTGCCACTGTATTTACATATCTATGTGATCAGACAACAGTGGCTCAGCCCTCCCCATTCATGATGAAGTTATAAGAAGTGTTTCAACCTGAGCTACTTTTGTCAGTTAGGTGCAATACAAGGCAACCAATCAGAGCAGAGGACTGTCTTAAATGCACACTGCCAAAATGAGTCTCTTGTCTAGTTAGGACATTTGTGCAGGATTATGTATAGTTTTGTATCACAATATGTTTTTTTTTCCACAAATTGTCCCTACTTTATCTCTTTAACTAATTAGGGGACAAAATAAATATATTGTATATGGTTTACAGAGCCATCTTTTTACAACCTTTACAAGTATTTTTGTTTCTTGTTTATGCTGAAAAAATATACTGTCAATACAGAATATAGAGTAAGTGTAAATGTAATTTCTTATGTATCTAAGTGTAATTAGTAACATATTTGTGTAATTACATTAGTAGGCTATAGCACAGTGACTAGACTAACTTCTGATTTCTCTGGGTTAATGCTTATGGGTTAGCATGTAAAAGAAGAATGATCCACTGGGATGGTTATGAGCTCTGCAGGTTGTTCAGGATGGAGTATTTAAAGACGTGCAGAAGTGCAGAGGGAAGAGGCAATGTTCTTTAAGCTCTGTATATATAGAACACAGCCTCAATACAAAACGACCCACATTCTACAGCACGCAGAGTGAGAGAGGAAACTGGGTGTGGAGGACACTCTGCTAACAAAGATGTCATCCCATGTACACCCATGGGTAATTATATTTATAAAAATGTACAGAAGTATAGGCATACACCAAAGAACAGCTGTTTAGTCCATTCTAATAGCTTGTCAGAGAAGACCTAATGATTTCTGGATAATGAAAAATGTTTTAATTTATTGAAATTCAGTTTAATCAATTGTGTATATAAACTATCACATTTTGCTGTTCCACTGCTATTTCTTTATTTTATTATTGGAAACAAAATGGTTACATTTTTTTAATTTCCAAAAGAAAATTGTCAAAATTATTTAATCCTGTGATATCTCAGCAGATACAATCAAGCATGCTCTCCCATTGGTGAGGACTTCAGGAGCTGAACTGAAGGACTACGATGTTAGATTAGCTACCAGCTACATTACATAATACATAATTCAGGATTACACCTTTTACATTCTTAGGCATATAAGTGACTGTGAAAATGAACTGTAGCTCAGTTGTTAGAAATGGAAGACAGCAGCAATTCACTGTCAGGGCTGTACTAAAGAAGCTGCTCTAAAACTACGACATACAAAACTAAAACACATGTTAATATGTCAATACAAGTTTCATATCAGTGTTGTTTACAAGTTTTGAATGTCATTGTTAATAAAAGCCATTGTATTAGCATTAAACTATACTTAGGGCACAACCAAATTCACAGGAAAGGTTTTATCATTTAAAAGACCTCAAATTTCACAGATTTTATTAGATTTCTTATTTTCTTAGTTTTCCATTTTCACATTTAATTAAACAGCAATATTTTACAGCTGTTAAATAAAACTTGTTAATGTCATAGAATGTGCATTGTAGATGCAGCCTTTCTCAGTTTGATATAGTGCCTTTCTCCAACCCAGCAATCAGTGTGCACACACACACACACAGTCTGCAGCCGAGAGTCACTTGATTAGAAAAAGTAATTAACTGTAGGGGAAGATCCCTCTTTGGAAGGCTACTGGCTCTGGTGCAGCATCATGTTTTGGCAAGGTACAGCTCTCTCAGTCATGAAAAATAATGCATTAATTATTATTTGGCATCAAAGCTTCATCACTCAGACCACTCCTTGTTGAATATTTCATCTTACATGGTTGTGTAAATCCAAAATGTCAAATAATGGTTACATGCTATTTTCAGAACCTACAGTTTATGTACAATTTAGGTCAGAATTTTCATAGCTCTATAATAGTGTTAGTAGTTGTGTTTCTGAGCTAATTTAGACTTTTTATTTCAAACCAAATGCCTAGCTGTAGTAGCCATGCATAATCAAACAGCATCAGAAACCATGTAAGCAATTTTGTTGTGAGTTTGTGATGATTTAACCCTCTGGATTTGGCGCTCCTACCAGCAGAACAAAACCGAAATTTCACAAAAATGTTTATCTAGGCTAACTCTGAGATTCTATCCTAGAAACAAACTTAGACATACACCAGAAACCTTAAATGGTCTACTTTTCAAATATACATGGGTTGAATTGAAATATATTTTTAGATATTTTTCAGAGGAGCATAAATAACCAGAGAATTTTTCAGTTCAAGTCAGAGAACAACGCTTTTTTTCCCGCCTATTGACATGATCTGCCATTTATATAATGAAAATATGGTAATTCTGAACATGCCAATGGAGGCCTAGGAGTGTGAAAACAACCATTTGGTTTCTATAAGCAAAGCACTTACATTAACAAAGACCTCTCACCTCTCTCCTCATGAAAATTTAATCTAGGACCGAGTGCCTCAGTAAAATACAGTGTCAACTCACAATCATTAAGCTTTAGAAATAAAACCACATATAATTTCTAAAAACTGTAATGACCAGTGTGTAGCCAACACCTCTGTTTATTCAGTTCATAGCTCCAAAGTCTTGGCTAGAAATGTTTAGAGTGTTTTTTCACAATACCGTATATCAGCACATCTGAAAATAAGTTTTTGGAAAGTTTAAGTTTAGAGCAGATTTAATCAAAATATAGATTTATGATACACTTACTGTTTTGACACAGTTGTTGCTGAATTTGTGCTGAACAAAAGCCTGTGTAACACTTTTGAAAAAATATTTTAGTTAGTTGTAATTTGTAAAATATCAGGGGATGTCAGACTACATCACAGTGTCTGAAAACCCTCAGATTCCAAAGGGTTAAGCATGCAGTTTGCACAGTGCTATTTGATGCAGTATACATTTTCATTACTAGTTACTATATGTTAATTAGTCTTGTAGATCCAACAAATGTCATAAAACATAAAACATGTCTTGGCTTAACAACTATGGAGATTGATGGGTAAATTTTATATATGTATATATTTTCACTTGATGTCTGTTTAACCTTACAAAATATATTTGCACACACTTGCACTGATATGCACACATGTACTCAGTCTTTTAATGCTAGCTTTTTATAGCTTTTTCAGCTGAACTGTGCATTGCTGTAGCTGAAGTATCCTATGCCTGCACATGAACTTAACCCTAATCTTTTCCTCATCGACCAAAGGAAAAATGTGTACTATTTTAGCTTTTCAAATGAAAGCCACATTTTATGTATTTGTTTGTTGTTTATGTGTCCCTGCCAAATGTTCCCACAAATTGAAACTTATTTTGCTGGCATTGTGAGAATATGGGCTTCTCAAAATTAGGACACATACAAATGTATGCACATATTTGCCTGTTTGGTGGGTCCGCCTTTAAGAATGATCTAATGGTTAATTCCAGGTGCTACTTCTTTTTCAGGTCACCTTTCGCTGCCGTGACGGACTACTCAGTGACCAGGAACAGTGTCATCCAGCTGTGCTTGGAGCTCACTACCATAGTACAGCAGGTAAAGGAGTGTGTGTGTGTGTGTGTGTGTGTGTTTTATACATTTTCAGGACAAAATGTCTCCACATTTTAAAAACAGGTGTGCTTTGTAGTTCTACAATTACAGACTGTAGTCTATCTGTTTCTCTGTATACTTTGTTAACCTCCTTTCACCCTGTTCTTCTTCTAAGTCAGGACCATCCAGCACTGCAGTGACACTGAAGTGGTGGTGGTGTGATAGTGTTTGTTGGGCTGGTATGAGTGGATCAGACCCAGCAGAGCTGCTGATGCTTTTAAATATCTCAGTGTCACTGCTGAAAATAATTCACCAAATAAAAATAGTCATAGTGTCCTATGGGCGGCACCCTGTGACCATCAATGAAGGACTAGAGGACCAAAACAAACTGTGTAGCAACAAATGAGCTACTGTCCTGACCTTACATCTACCAGAGTGGATGGTAAATTAAAAACATCAGCAGCTCTGCCCTGTCTGATCCACTCATAACAGCACAACACACACTAACACACCACCACTACGTCAATGTCACTACAGTACTGAGAATGATCCATCACCAAAATAATACCTGCTCTGGGGTGGTCCTGTGGGGGTCCTATTAATTGAAGAACAGAGTGAAAAGAGGCTAATAAAGTGTACAGAGGAACAGATGGACTACAGTCTGTAATTGTAGATCTACAAAGTGCACCTCTATGGTCAGTGAAGCTGATAAAATCAACAATCAGTGTAGATTCAAGGAGGTGGTTTCAATGACTATATACATATAAACACTTGCATTGTGTGCAGCTGTGTGCATTACAATGTGCAGTTCTTTTTTGACTGTATGTTAACATATTTTCACTTGGGAAATCAGCAGAACATGCCATTTAACCAGGGGTACACAAACATTTGTATGACAGTATATGTACTATTGTACATAAACATGTCTTGCTTGGCTTTAGATACAACCCAAAATTAAAAAAATGTTGGAACAATGTGGAAAATGGAAAAATGCAGTGTTTTTTACATTTACTTTTACTTATATTTCATTGCAGACACAAGATATTATGTATGACACAAGATGTTACTATTCTTTCTCACATCACTTAAAATACATTTTGGCATCAAGTTTAAGTGATGACATGTCAGGTGTCATTTTGTCTCATTTTTCCTGCAAATACATCTTAAGGTGTGCAGGGTTGTTGTCATTGCAATTTTCGATTAAAAAATCTCCACATTTTCTCTACTGGGGACAGTTCAGGACAGCTGGCAGGCCAGGTCAGTACCTGTACCCTCTTCTTCTGAAGACATGACTTTGTAATGTGTGCAGTATGTGGTTTTGCATTGTCTTGTTGCAAAATGTATGGACATCCTGAGAAATTATCTAAATGACCTTTGCTAACAGCACTGATAACAGGACTGACAGCACCCATACTATGACAGACCCTGGCTTTTGAACTTGTTGCTGATAACAGTCTGGATTGCCCTTTTTGTCTAGAGAACACTTTATCAATATCTTCCGAAAACTTCCTGGAATACTGATTTGTCTGACTATAGTACTGTACATGTTTCCATTTTGTGATGGTCCATCCCAGGTGCCACTGAGCCCAGAAAAGCTGCCACTGCATCTGGACATGGTTAACAAAAGGCTTCTTTTACACAGTAAAGTTTTAAGTGCCATTTGTGAATGTAACTCTCTATTGTAGTGCTTGACAAAAGTGTGGAAAAGTAACCCCTTACTCATATGGTTATATCCACTTCTGATGAAACTGGACATCCTCTGCTCAATTTTGCTCTTAAAAACCTTTTGTTGATACTGTGGTTATTCCAAATCATTATTTTTATCACCTGTTGACATCACCTCTTTAAAATTACATCATTTAGTTTTTACCTCTAAATTGCACCATCTAATTTTTGCAGGTCTAAAATGCAGTAATTGATGTATATTAACAAATGAAGTGAAGTTGACCAGACAAAACATATAACATATAACTTATCTTGGGTTTATACTAGGGGTGGGCAATATGGCAAAAATGTAATTTCAAGATTTTGTTTTTGCAGTATTACTATCACGATCTTATCCTGATTCTTTTTCATGTTTCAAGTTACTAAATAGTACATCAAAAATAATTTCCTCATTTAAAAATATTATACTAAAATAAAACAAGAGATAACAGACCATACATATTCATATTTTATTGTTATGTTGTGTAATTACTCTACGGTCCCTAACACTGCAGCTTGTAGCCGATAATTGTGTGACAGCCCCTAGCACTGCAGCTTGTAGCTGGGATCATTAACACTGCAGCTTGTAGCTTGTAATTATGTGACGGTCCCTAACACCGCTTGTAGCTGATATTTATGCAATGATCATTAACACCGCAGCTTTTAGCCAGTAATTGTGCGACAGTCCCTAACACTGCAACTTGCAGCCGTAGTGAACACAAAGCTAAGCTCCTGTGGGCTGGCTTTATCGTAACAAGTGAATTTTAGTAAATGTTGTGGTTGTAGTTTGTTGTCTACTTCTGTTTCACCACAAAACTGTAACCATACTGGTGAATCTGCATTTTGCTCATTTGTGAGGAAAGGCGGAATTACGCATGTCAAGCGAATGTCCTATGTTAAACTAACTTTACCTCAGTAACTCTTCACTTGTGTTTCATAGCTTCCTGTTTGTGAAAAAGTAAAGTGAGAACTGAGGTATGATGGTATGCTATGACTGGTTTAATGTCTGTAAAGTGGGCATGAACGGGACGAGTTGTGTAACACATGATCCAGTGATTGTTCTGTGATGGCGTATCTTGAACATATTATAATCTTTCACAATCTGATATCATATCTCACACCCCAAGTGCATACTGTGTGAAATGAAATAAAAGTCAAAGTAAATGAAACAAACGCTGCATTTTACACATTTTCCATACTGTCCCAACTTTTTTTTTATTGGAGTTATAGGTTCCAGTGAGACAGAGTGAAAGCAGATATAATATGATTGTATGAGTTTGCAGCTTTATTTTATGTTTGTATATTCAGATATATTTAGTGTAAATTGAAGATGGCATCCACATTTCCATTCTTTCTTCTCTACCTCCTCCACTCCTTCTTCCTGTTGTGTATCAGATTCTTGTGTAAAGTGATTTTTCTTTCTTCCTCCACTGCTCTCGTGGCCCTGTAACACTGTTAGCGATGTAAAAGTGGACTCAATGGAAGTGTGTAATAGATGGAGCAGTGTATGGTGGGTGACGTAGTCCTGCAGGAGTGGAGTTTGTGTGTATGTGTGCAGAAGTAGGCCAGTCGCACAGCACTTGTTAGAGTCACGCTGAAGCAACAGGTGGGAGGAGAGCAGGAGGAGTTGGTGGGACTGCAGTAGCTGTCTGTGGTGAAAGAGTGAGAGAGTGAGATGGAGAAAAAGACTGAAGAGAAAAACTTAGACAATAGACATCAAATATTCTTCAGACAGTTCTTCACAAATCTGCTACAGAAGTTCACATAAATGTTGGCACTTGTAGCTTTACTTTGCTTTTCACTTCATCCTAAATCAGCTGGATGGGGTTGAAGTCTGGAGACTGTGCTCCACTCCATGTTTTCAAGCTGACCATCTTGTTCTTTTTTCCTGAGGTAGATCTGGCAGAACTTGGACTTATGTTTTGTGTCCTTATCTTGCTGTAGGATGACCCACTGACCAACTATGCCAGGTTTAAATCAACACTATTAGAGATATAATTAACACTGAGAGTGTCAAAATATAACACTCTCAGTGTTAATTTAACTCTAATAGTGTTCTTTTAACACTGGCATATTTACTGTGTAGGCACATACCTGAGGGTGTATTGCATGGCACTGCAGAATGCTGTGGTAGCTGTGGTGGCTCAGGGAGCCTCTCAGTCTGTAGGAATTAGTAGCACCAAGGCTTTCAAAGCTTGATCTACCTCCATTACTGCAGAACAGCTTTCACCTGTTTACCCATTTCATGTTCCTGACAAAACCCTTTGTGTAAAATTCTGTAATATAAATTTATTTTCAGTTTTGGGTAAACTTGCTTTTTTAAAACCTCTGGCAGTTCACTTCTAACCTTTGTATCATTTCAAAATATTAATTTGACTTGAATTACAGTAAATGATTGGAAAAATGCAAGTGTTCTAAAACTTTTGGCCAGTAGTGTATATACCTAATGTTCATTCAATGTTTTTACTTTTATTTTTTTCCTACAGTGTAAATGAATACTGAAGTCATTCAGACTATGAAGGAACACATGAGGAATCATGTAGTAAACTTAAAAGTGTTAAACAAATTAAAATATGTTTTATATTTTAGATTTTTCAAAGTAGACACAAAACTGACGTCTCAAACACATTAAGAGGGCCAGAAATGCAAGTAATGAACTCTTGACAAGACACAGCTGTTAACTGAAAGTCATTCCAGGTGACTACCTCATAAAGCTGACCGAGAAAATGCCAAGAAAGCCGTCATCTAAGTAAGAGGTGCCTACTTTGAAGAATGTAAAATATAAAACATATTCTGGTTTGTTTTTCACAGTTTTTTTTACTTAATAATTCCATATGTATTTCTTTATAGTGTGAATGACTTTAGTATTAATGGACAATGCAGACAGTTTTTAAATAATGAAAAACCACTGACTTTCCAGAAGGTGTGTCCAAACTTTTGACTGGCACTGTATACATACAAAGATTGTTATATATACTAACACTGGTTAATTCTACCAGTCCCACATTACAACCTGAAAAATACAGTTTCAATAATGTTGTATTTGAAATAAAACAATAATTGAATTGGTTCCACTCAATACAATATAGGTAAATGACTATATTTTATGGATGTTTACTCATTTATGTCAACAATGACTCTGCTGCTGTGTGATGAGAAGATGATCTCTGTTTGTAATTTCCAGTTGCCTTATTTAGGTACTGTAAATGTATGTTGAAAATGGTCTCATCAGTTGGGTTGAAATTGTAACACAGTCACTAACACAGCAGCTCTGCTGGAATAAACTACTCAGCACTGTGCAAATAACCCAACAAAAAGATCCAACAGGCTCAACCCTGCATTTGGGTACAAAAACCAACCCAGCTGTCCTTAGAGTGTTTGCCAGATGAGCTGCCAAGTACTAATTACCAAACTATTACACATTCATTAAAATAAATAATGACTAATAATAATTAGTGTTTTTGATTAATCAGGTTGTAGGTTAAGGGATTAATGGATGCTGCTGTGCACTAAGTTGTCGTTGACTGATGTTTGGTGAGATCAGGGAGAGAGAGAGAGAGAGGGAGAGAGAGAGAGAGAGAGAGAGAGAGAGAGAGAGAGTTGAAAGGATAAGGCTGGCTTTGACCAGCAGAACCCTGAGGCCTGTTCTAATCTCACACCTAATCCAGGCCAGATTACAGCACAGGAGGCCCAGCCGTGACTCTAATCTGAGCTATATCTTCAGGTCAAGACAGCTTCACTATTTTCTGCACATACTTCCTCTTTTCTCTGTCTCTCAGTCTCTCATTTTCTCTCTTTAGCTCTCTTTCTAGCCACAGTGACTCCTCTTCTCTCTCTCATACACTCATCCTGGTGGGGTCTCAGTCTCTCCCTTTTTCTCATCATTTGTTTATATTCATTTGCTTTAATCTAAATAAAAATGCCGCCATTTCTGCATAATGTAATGTAATGGGATGGTTAAATTTAATAACTGTGGAGAATAATTGCAGCCCAGTTAAAGCCCAGTTCCTTTAAATTGAAAGGAATAAATAGTAATCATTCACTTGCTAGCATAATTTGTAGTATAAACTAAAAAAACTCATAGTAGTTACTGAATAATCCATAGCAAATATCAGATATTATGACCACATACAAAAAACACCTTTGGCTTGGATGACACTAACGATACGGTGTGGCATGGACTGTATTAAGTGACAGAAGTTGTCTGGAGGCACTCGTGTGTATTTCAACTACACCGGAGCACTGATGTTCCTGAGATTGTGTGCTGCTGAGTCAGAATGACAAGCCTGGTGATCCATATGTTCCCAGATGTGCTCCAATGGATTGAGATTGGGTGAGCCAATGAAGGACACTGTTGCGCTCCTGAAACCACTCATGTGCCACCGTTGCAATGTGAGGTTGGGTGTTATCCTGTTGATAGGTACCACTACCGTCAGGGAAGAATGTCAACATTTATGCAGTGGTATTAGTTGTCCTTGATGATGCCAGGAAAACATTCCTCAGACTTGTTTACTGTCACCACCACCCTCTGCTTGCCCCACAGTTGTCTCTTGAAGGGGTTTTCATGTGTTTGGCAGCATATATGCTACCGTCTGTCCACTCTATGCATAGTAAACCTGGATTTGTCCAAGAAGGCAACATTTTTCTAATCCTCCAGTATTCAGTTATGGTACTCCATTGTAAACTGAAGGCGATGTTGGTGATGAACCTTGTTTATATGTGTAGCAAACCCTGTCATGCGGCATCTGTGACATCCTGAGCTGAGTTCATTTCAGACCAGGGGTGGTGATATTATTCTGAGATGCTGGATAATTTACAGAAGTTATTAAATAAATAATAGTCACTGAATAAAAAGTCAATCTGATTATGTAGTAAACCAAGTGCTTGTGGCTTAAATGACTAAATGTTCCAGTAATTGCATTATTGAGCTGATGTTTGTGTTGACGTGTCCATCAAAGTCTTTAAATTAATAATGAATGTTGTTTTTTCTGTCTTGTAGGACTGCACTGTCTATGAGACTGAGAACAAAATCCTGCATGTGGTAAGCTTTACCATTCTCTACTGAGGCACTTCCAACATCTTTTGTGCTCGTATTTATTAATGATGAGTGTCAAAAAGACAAAGAAATGTGAATAACAAAGACCTACAGGACTATATTACTGAATAATTCATAATAGTTACTGGAACATTCGTAACATAACATAGTTAATAATAAAAAATAAAATCATTTCATTATCAATGTAAATAAAATAACAGACATGACTGATATGTGAGAACCTCCCATCACAGCCCAGAGTCATGAGTCTTTGTTGATGTCTTCCATGTGCTCTGTCATGTCTTGTGCCTCCGTCGTGTCTCTTGTCATTGTCTTCACCTAGTTCTTGTTTTCACAGCCCTGGTCCCTTGTTATTGTCTCTAATTGTCTCTCATTTTTGTCTCTCTGCTGTGCTTTTGTCACTACCCTGAGCCTATGATGTTGTTACTTTCACAAGTCACAGTCTGGTTGCCTTCCACAGTCATCAGTTTTTTGTTAATAAACTACACGTCGCACCTGCATCCACCTCCTCTCCTCCTTACTGACAATATGACAAGTCATTGCAAATTTTTAAACGGTAGTGTATAATCCTCTCAATTACAGTGAGTGTGGTTCATATCACTTTTATATCTGTATCAGCAGGTATGTTTACAGTTTTTCCCAATCTGTATGAATTAATTTTACCGTGGGTTATGACTGAACTCTTTATATGAACACTCACCTCAGCAACCTTTTTGTGGTATTATATAAAAACAATTAAGCTGATGTCTAATTATTATCAAGATAATCGATCATGTTAGCCCCTCCCTCTCATAACCACCAGAAAACAAATTTACAAAGGTCCACAGCTTAGAGCTAATTTGCTTAACATGTCTTCAAGCTAATTTTACCAGAAATGGATTAAATAAAATATTTAATGATAAGAACATATTAAACTAGATTGTGCAGCCTAAGCAGTTCCCAGGTGGTTGCTAGGGCAGTGCTTGGAATGATCTCCTGAGTGGTTGCAAATGTGTTAGATGGCTGCTATAATCTGTAATGTAGTTGCAAAGGTGTACGCAGGTGATTGCTATGGTTTCTAAAATGGTTGATAAGATGTTGTTAGACAGTTGCTATGATCTGCTAAGTCACTGTTTGCTATGAATAGACCACATAATGATTAAGGTGAGGGGGAACTTGAGAATTTGGGCTAGTTTTCTGACTGATGGAGCCTGAAGCCAGACCCCCTCCCTGCCTTCTCTTGAGTCAACAGAAGTTATGAATAGTTGGAAGAATTGGGAAGCGCTGGGGTGGTGGTAGGTTTTCACCACAAGGGGTAGGTAGAATGGAAGGGTTTATATAGGGCATGAATGAATGAGAGGCAGAGTTAAGTGGTCTGCCTCCCAAACTTGATTAAATAACATAATTTAAGGTGTTCTTAGGTGCTTGCTATTGTGCCTGAAATGTTGCTCAGGTGTACACAGGCAGTTGCTATGATCTATGAAGCGGTTGATGTAAGGTGTGCCAAGACAATTGCTATGGTCTCTCAGGTGGTTATAAAGATGTGTTTAGGTAATTACTTTGGTTTCTCACATGATGGCGGTTAGTAATACATTCTTATAAGAATAACACATGTGGGTGCACAAACATATGTTCATGTATAAATTTTACATTGCATTAAAAATAGAAGTTGGAAAACACTAGTGTTGCTTTGCTAACAGCTCCCCTGCAATAGAAGCCTAAGGTTGCCACATGTGCTGTCTGAACTAGTTATGTACAGTGGAACCTCGGTTATCATTTGCCCTGGTTATCGTCAACTTTTTTGGGGGAAATTTTGTCCTGTCCTTTCATGGGATCAAACCAGTGACCTGCTAGGCCATGGCTGCCCCCTAAACACACCTAATATACATGTAATCTGATCTAAAATAATGTGCCTGTGCTGCTAGGACTGATATGGTTATCACCTAATTGCATTATCACAACTATTTGAGATAAAGAAAGAGTTAAGCTCACTACAGTAATGTGCCAGAATTCATTTAATTACATGAAATTTTATTTCATTTAATTGTCATCAGTTAGGTTGAAGCAAACAAATGTAATTTAAAGATCTTATAAAAGCAACAATTGCTATCATCACAACACCAGCAATTGTGAGTAATGGTTGTTGAGTTCAAGCTGTGTTTGAGGTCAGTTTGGAACTACTCCAGTATCAGCCAGAGACTATACAGTGAGGAAAATAAGTATTTGAACACCCTGCGAATTTGCAAGTTCTCCCACTTA
>BRDA01088829.1:0-13736 GCA_036984385.1 Crenuchus spilurus
AGGAAAATAAGCTGATCTACATGCTCTGAAGACAAGACAGCTCCTCTGAGCTGTCACTACATCTCCAGCAGTGGAGAAAACTCTCTGCTGCCACATTCATACCAGGGATAAATAGATGGCGTTTAGCTAATCTGGCTAGTAGAGGGAAATCTCTCTCATTGGACTTCCACCAGTGAAGGGGGTCTTCTGAGAGAGAAAGTGCAGGTACAGCCAGATACCTGTTCAGCTCCTCCTCAGCCCTCGTGTTGGCTGATTTGGGTGCAACTCTGACCTCAGTGAATGTCTTGCCCAGCAGATTTACTTTACCGTTGCAATCTCTGCAAATCGCATGAATCACGTCCAGCCCTTTCTTACCCGGGCCGGGTTAGACGGTAAAATCCAAAGTGTTTCCAAATGGTTGCTTTCAAAGACCGCGGAGGCAGCTGAAATTCTTTTTCTTCATCATCCATACTTTAGCGGCGCAACAACAAACACCGTAACACGACACTACACACGGCACACGCTGCTTCCTTGTTTTGCCTAGCACTACGGTGGCTGAGAAGGCACACCCACACCCGCAAAAAAATCGATTTTTTGAAAATGAGAATCGATTCTGAATCGTTCAGTGTTAGAAACGCGATTCAAGCTTGAATCGATTTTTTCCTGCACCCCTAGTAATTTGATATATGAGCAAATTGAGTTATGAACTCAGTCACAGAATGAATTAAACTCGTAAGTCAAGGTTCCACTGTATAGTGGAAAATGTCAGTAAAGGTTATTTTAAAAAGGCAAATGCACAAGCCTGTGTGTGTGTGTGTGTGTGTGTGTGTGTGTGTGTGTGTGTGTGTGTGTGTAAAGATATATATGTTGTTGCTTCTGTTGCTGTTCTGGTGATTGTTCTTTTACTTTTTGCTGTTGCTGTTGGTCTTTTTCATCATCATCTTCTTCTTCTTGCACTTGTTCATCCTTTTTCATGTTATTGTAGTTTTTCTTGTTCTTAGCTTTATTCTTGACACTATTGTTCCTGTCTGTTGTATTAGGAACAGGGGTAGCTGTGGTCTGGTGGTTAGGGATCTGGTCTTGTGACCGGAAGGTAGCCGGTACAATCACTGACTGAAGTGCCCCTGAGTAAGACACCTAATCCCCAACTGCTACCCGGACACTGTGGATATGGCTGCCCACTGCTTCAGGCACATGTTATCACAGCTTAGTGTGTTCACTAGTGTGTGTGTTTCACTGCACAGATTAGTTAAATGTTAAATTCTGTTGTGTGCAAATCACATTGACAAAGTAGAATCTGTTCTAAATCAAATGGTAAAACAACTGTTTTATTCATCTCAACAACACTTGAAAAGGGACAACACTGAACAGTTAGTTTTGAATAAATTTGTTCGATTTGTAATTATTATATTAACAATAAATGTATTAGACATTAGTTCAAACTATTAAAAAAAATATTTTTCATGCCCGATTTCCTTTTGTACAATGTTTTATTTTTCAGTTTTAATTCATGAACTCTAGTAACTTTGAAAATAAATTATTTTACATACATAATTGCATAATTTTATAACATTTTTATATTAAAAGCAGTGTTTTTAAAGCAGTCTCTCAAACTCAGATAAATCGAGATTGGACTGATTATGAGAGAAATATAAGACTTAGAAGAAGAAAAACAATTCCATAAGGAAAGTTTGTTTATGATGAGTTTACTAAGCTCATGCCCCCTATACCACACACACACAGACACACACACACACATATACAAGCACACACACTATTTTTGGCTAATTAGCCTGGGGGAAAGCTAACTGCCCGGTCAGGGAGAAAATAACAATTCCATCAGCTGCAGGATCATTAGCACAGTTATATCTCTAGAGGATCATGGGTAGGTAGAGTAGTGTCAAGTACTTTGCCTCATTTTGTTTACACCTACAGCATCTCTCTCTCTCTTTATTAGTGTCATTATACAGGATTGATCTCTCGACTTTCAGCTGCAGTCTCTGAGGAGGTGGGACAGATGTTCACCTGCAGCTCTGAGACTAGAGGAAACCACAGCTAATATGAAAACACTGAAAATTAAAAATGCCTGATAATTACATTAACTTTATAAGCACTGTGGGGTAGTTTTGGCTATCCAAGTAAATCCTGCCTGATGCTAAGGTTAATTGTGACTCCACCAGGGAAAACCAGGCCAAAGTCACTGGGCAACTTATTGAGATATCGTGTCAATTTTGTGTCACTCACATTAGCTACAAAACTTAGCCACTCTGTATTATTGCTGTAAATGAAAGATAACAGTCTCAGATATCTATCAGAGTACATATTTTGATCAAAAACAAAACTTAAATTCACAAAAAAGTTGTTTTGAAGAAAACAAATTTTGAAAAAAAAAGGACTTTGACCTGGTTTTCCCTGGCGGGGTCACAATTTTGCATGGAGATGACCCATTAATAATAAATTCCTCCTCAGTTTGGTTGCACCATGTTACTGAACCTCTAATGCTGTGGCTGCTTGTAAATGGTAAGCACATTTATGAAGTAGAATACAATGTGTCATTCATGGATTAGTCCAAAATCATATTGTATTCATTACAGTATATACAATTAATTGTATTCAAACTGATGGTTCTTTTATTAGATTAGATTTAGATTAAACTTTTTGCTAATGTGATTGGACACAACGGAATTTGTTGTCCTATCCACAGCACTCAGGGAGCAGTTGGGGGTTAGGAGCCTGGCTCCAGGGCACTTCAGTCATAACCTGCCCGGAAATCGAACTGATGTCCTTCCAGTCACAAGACTAATTAATATTGCCACCAGAAAACGGCTGCCCCCTGTTTTGGGTGAACGAAATGTAGGAGTTTGAGGATTTTTTAAAAAAAAGTTGCAAAACAGTCCAAAACACTTCCACATATAAAGGTTCTTTTAACAATTAACAAATAACAATTACTTATTTCAATTACTTTCTGCTACTCGTAACTTACACAGTCATGTAAAAAATAGTGCATCCATGCTTAAATGACATGTAATATTGTAATATTGTAAATAATTTAACCAATTTTCTACAGAGAACAAACGTCTGCATTTTTAAATGTACATTTACTCTTTATGTAATTAACAATGTGGACAAAATGTGACTTGTGCAAACACTATTGCACATTAAATATTGTCTTTTTTCAATGTGTTAAATATAGAAAATACAAACTGTGCACTAAAATCTACAGAAAAGTCTGCACATGTTCCTGTTTGTTTGCATGGCTGCTGTGACACGAGCCAATACTTTGTGTTTTGTAAAAGTGATGACAAAGTTACAACACCGCACAAAGTTGAAGTTACTTAATTTCACAGTAAGCATTATTTTATCATATCACTGATGCCAAAAATAATGTGGTGAAGGTGTTCTAGCAGTTCACAGTGCTGCAACAGTATTACAACTTTATAGGCAGACATACTATGTATAGGCTTCAGGATGCTATGGATGCCCTTTGGAATTCTTTGGTTTGTAAGTGATTGCAGATTTTTAAAGTTTTTTTTATAAATGTGCATGTAGTACTTTATTATTATTATTATTATTATTATTATTATTATTATTATTATTATTATTATTATTTATTAGTAGTAGTAGAAGTAGTATTTTTTTGTTGTGGACTCTGGGCAGGTGAACACGTGCAGATGGCTGAATAATATTTAATAAAGTGAACACAAGCACAATAAACAAGAACATGCACACTATAAACAGACTAAGAAAGGTAATCTACCACACTACAAATAAACAATGACTGAGACACAAGAGGGTATAAATATATAACAGATAATGAGACACAGGTAAAAACATTTATGATTATTCTAGTGTTATAAATCTGGCATGGAGAATCTTCAGATGACATGTATAGCTTGAGTATGTCAACAATCCAGTCCAAAGAACACATCTTCAGGTTTAAATAAAGTTACTTAAAAAGGAGGGATTAAAGTTGGGATTAAGGTAAAGGGTGGAGTTTGAAGGTGATCATAAGAGAGTCACGGGTGTAGTTTTAGAGAGAGGGGATGAGAGAAGGGACATGGGGTCAAGATTTTGAGAGAGGGGACAAGATGTGTGTCATGGTGTGAAAGAGTCATAAGAAGAGGAGATTAGATTAGATTAAACTTTTTGTCAATGTGATTGCATTGTGATGTGCCCGAAGTGTAAGGCAGCCCTATCCATGGTTCACGGGGAGCAGCTGGGGGTTAGGTGCCTTGCTCATGGGCATTTCAGTCATGATCAGATCGAACCGGTGACCTTCTGGTCACAATACCAGATCCCTAATCACCAGACCAAGGCTGCCCCCTATGACAGGTGAAACAGTGGGAGATTAGACCAGATTATGAGTTTATAATTAAATACAAGCAGAAAGGTAAAGTTGGTTCCGCATGCAGAACCAAAATGATGTCTTCGGACAATTTAAATAATAACAAATAAACAAATACTTCAATCAAAATCATTTCACTTTGTTTTCAGAGAGGAGGCTCAGTGACTGCTCAGTGGGTGGGGGAGGGGTGGATGACTCACCCTATGGCTCAGAGGACTGAGAGGCACAACGCACAAACTTAACCCAACTCTGTCGACACCAAATCACTTTTTAAAACTTTCAGAACTTTAGATGATAAATAACAAGTGCCACAACCACACCATAGCCTCTAAACACCATAAACATGTGTTTTAGAAGAGTTAAACAGCGTTCTAGCCTCACATAAACACAACAGAAGTTCCGTATTTTTGGATAGACCATGAATTGTTTTCGTCAAAAATAAACCACAAAGTTTGCAAATACCAACTTTTCACACCATCTAACATGTACCCAAAGATGTTCTCTTCAAAATACAGCAGAGAGTTTTCAAACTGCACACTTCAAAAAGATATAATCATTGACTTTGTCTGGAGTGCATGTCGGTGCGCGTCTCCTCCATTAAAAAAAGCACACCAACATTAGCTCCCAGCTCTGACCAAACCAAATCACTTTGTACAAGTTTAACAGCTTTATATCATCAAAAACAACTGCCACAACAATACCATAACCTTTAAACCATAAAAACCAGCATTTTAGAAGAGTTAACCAGCGACTAACCTCAAAAGTAGATAATCCAGGGGACGCTGGCTTGGATACTTCATGACCTTTTCCATCGAAAATAATCCATAAAGTTTGCAAATATCAACTCTTCACAACATCTAATATGTTCCCAAAGATGTCCTCTTCAAAATACAGCAGAGTTTTTAAACTGCACACTTCAAAAAGATATAATCCGTGAGTCTGTGTGGAGCGTCTGTCCAGCATGCCTTGAGTACTGAATGAGTTCCAGCCCATCTATCTTCTGATGGGCTCATGTTAGTTGACTGACACCTTTACCAGCCAATAGCTGACCCTTTTCCCTTTCGAACGAGCCATCATGCGAGTCGCGAAGCCAACCGGAGCCTTAGATATTCAAAGGCGTAAAGAACAAAGCGTTGTAAATGGCTGGTTTGAATCAGTATGTAAATCCATTTACGCACACGCTCTTACGCAAATAACACAGCATACAGTGAATCTCAATGCTGAATAATAATGAGCTGACCTCATGTTTAGACATGGAGGTCGCCATTTTGATGAAACTTGATCCTTCAGGTCTCTCTGTGGAATGAAAAATGAGGCAGCTTGAATGTGTGTGGGGGAGGGGTGTGTGAACTGTGCACTTCTCTCTGGAATGTCACACTCTGGTGAAGTCAGAGTCATATGGCTGTTTCACAGAGACTTATTAGAGAAGATTTGACCTTTGATTATGATGTTTTTGTAGTTAATATAACTATAGATTATTATTATATTATTAATATAATAAATAATGTTATTATTAATACAATTTAAAAATAAATAATTTTAAAAATATACTTTTACATTTTGCAACATTTTGATATTTTTTGGTAATCTAGAGTGATTTAGAGTAATTTGGAGCAATTTGGAGTAGTTTTGAACCAAAATACACATATGTGCCATTTTTGGACTTGTGTATACTTGGAGACGCCTGTCCCATTCTTTGATAAATCTTCTATAAAATTCTACAGGTTATAGGTAGCTTTCTAAAATTTTGGTGGTTTGTGGACATGTAGTTAGTGCAAATTATTTTGAGCAGAATCAAATTGATATCAACATGTATTGTGAAGATATGAAGATTTATGTAAAAAAAATAGGCAATTTTCATTAAAAAAACCCCACAATTTTATTGTCTATAAGAGGTTGTTGACCATTACAAAACGTGAAAGCCAATGTTTCCATTTTTGGAACACAAGTATGTACTTTTATATGAGCCATTGAAATCCAGTGGGCACTTTGTTTTTCAAATAATATTCCAAACCGAACAAAGGTACCACAAAAATACTTGAAAATTGCTCAACATAGCAACTGCTGAACTGGTAAAAGGGGTTACCAAAAGGTCAAACATCTGCAAAACAAGAGAAGTGTGAAAGAGTGGTGAGGGGTTTCTATAACCAAAGGGATATGTATATGCAAAAGAAAAGGAATGCAAAAAACAGAAGGATAAGGGTAGCATGGAAACCCTAACAAAAGATCAACATGTGTAGGGAACAGGATATACAGAATCTAAAAAATTCAGTTTCTCTCACTAGTTAATGATGGGTTTGATGCCTGTAAAAAGACTACACATGCACTAATCTTAGATTGTTAGATTGGTTGAGAACTTGTCAGGCTATCTTCTGCTTCTTAAAATATTTAATGATTCCAACGTTGCAGTAACTAAGTTAGCTTAGACAGAACTAGACAGAAGGGCAGCTGGAACAGTACCATAGTGCTGCATCTTAACAAACATTTGAGCAAACACAAGTGAATCCAGACATAATTTTTGAACTAAATAAATAAACAGGCCAAACCAGACTAAGGTTTAAGCTGATGAAAATCAAATTTGACTAAGTCACACAAATGGTACACATGTCTCCACTGACACCTTCAGGGTGTCACATATATCAGGTATTTCCACTCAGTCTTACAGCTCTGCAGTACATTTCCAGGCCTAATTTTATATACTCTGCTCTAGTGTTCAGATGCTTGTTGAGACTGTGTTTGGTTGGATCAGATGTGGCAAATTAGTCTGCAGCAGGGCTGAACTTATCTGAGATATATGGTCACACTGTTACCAGACAGTTTGTCTCTCTTCTCAAATCAGCTGTGACATGTCCAAACTTTGCTATACTATATGTTTTGTCTATTGGGTGAGGTGTCATATATGGTGGATGGGTCTGTGCCTGATGCCCTGCAGCAGTCTGGCGATGTATTCCTATTAGCAGCTAAACAGGCAGCAGTGCAGCCCAGCTGAGCCAACGCTAAAGGGGCTAGAGGCAAGTTTAGTCCAATTGTCTGCCTTCTTCCATTATACCTTATACGTATATAGACATATGGATAGGACAGAAAGTGACTACAGCCTATACAACTGTAGAAAGTGAGGTGCCATGACTCTAACCTTTTTAAATGCTGAAGTCATTTTGCTGCTTCAACAACAATTGTTTCCTACATGTTCTACATTTTTAAATGTCCATGCAATTAAATACAGCTAAACGGTTTTAGCTGTACCCAAAGATATGGCTTAAAATGTGTTTATTTTTTTCTGTTTCTGAGGTCCATTAATGGCATTGTCCACATTCAACTGGATATTAAAAAAAACCCCTCAAAAATACATTGAACATTCAGCCCCAAAAAAATACCATCACTTTCATGACTTATTTCAACCTCTCTTTACCAGTGTCAATTTTGACAGGTGATTTTGACTTAGTTTTTGTCTTAGTCTTCTGACTAAAATGTATATTAGTTTTTGTCAAATTTTAGTCATGTAGTTATTGTTAGTTTTAGTCTAGTTTTTGTTGATGAAAACTGAAAACATTTTAGTCTAGTTTTAGTCAATTAAATGTTTAAAATATTTAATCTAATTTTAGTTGTATTTTTTAGTTATACTATTTTAAATTAGAGCTATTTTAGACTGCTTACTGTTATTTTAATAAAACAATAGTCTTTAATTTTTGTTACATTTAATAACAATGACATCAGATATTATGAAAGAAAGTTGGCCCATTTTTCTTTTTCTAAAACACTTTGCATTTATTTAACTTTTACATGACAAAATGGAGTATGTAAAAACAATTTGGTATCAATGTCACTAAACACACATTAGCAATCCCTTGACAGCCTCTTAAAAACCAGAAATGATTTATATCTGCGTAAATATCCAGTATAACAAACAAATAACAGACACGAGAGAAGTCTGCCCTCTGGAATTTCTGTCACAAACGATAAAGGATAGATTAAGAGGGAAAAGAGTTGGGTTTCTCCGGTGTGCTGGCCTTTTCTCATTTCTTTTACTCGTTCCTGTTGACATTACCATTAACTTGCACTTAATGTGGACTACCACGGCTTATGTGTTTTTCCTTTTTGTTTCATTATATGACTGTATTTAAAATGAATGGTGTTTGTGATCTATTTAACCTAAACACCTAAAATAATGATAACAGATTGCACATATCCCTTTTATACATTGCAAAATAAAAAATTGAAACATGAAACATATGAGATATACATATTCATCACCATTAGCTTACTAGTTAACAGCTAGCTAGCTAGCTACACTCACTACATTAGCTTACCTTTTTGTAAAGCTTGTGGTGGTGAGAACTGAGGACCTCTTGAGGTTCGTCGTGTTTTTCCCAGTTATTTTAAATCCACAAACTTTGCACTCTGTTTTGTTTTGTGTGGCAGCGAAAGAGAAATTAGTCCATAAATCGCTTCTTCTTTTCCGTCCAAGCTGTGGGAGTGATGTCAGCATGTTGTGTTGTTAAGCTTCACCAGTGTGACAGGGGAGCTTACAAAACATGCTTTGAGAAAGTCAGACGTATGGCAGGTTTGTTTTAAAAAGTGGATTACTGGACAAAAACATTCTTTTTGTCCTTCTGTGACATTTTCATTTCGTTTTTATTCATCGACGAAAAGTTGAATACTTTTAGTCATAGTTTTCATTTTTAAATATTAGTTTTTATTTAGTTCTCGTCTCATTTTTGTTGTGAAAAAATGGTCATCAACGAATATTTTCCTCATAATTATTGTTAACTAAATTAACACTGCTCTTTACCCCTTTAATGAAACAGGATATTTTTGTTACTGTACCTTTAAGACTGTCATGTACAACATAAGTGAACTCCAACTGGCCCAACATTGTGCCTCATTTTCAAAAAAGGCTGACATCATGGATATATGTAAATTTATTTTCCATGATACAGTAGCATAAAATGTTACTTTTCCAATCTGGATCAAACTCTGTGTTATTTTGAATAACTGAATGAGTTAAGGATGACCTGATTTACAAAAGACGGGAAGTAAAAGATGACACATTTCTTTAATGTCTTATGCAAGACTACAAAGTACTTTTTTATTTACATCTTGTAAACAAGTCCAAAGCAAAATTTTATGCACCCTGCATGGTCATTATTTATAATTACTAAAATAATTCTTGTTCTTCTTGGACCATCTTGAATGCTCTTTTGAGGACTATCCACAGATTTTTAAAAAATAGACAGTGTGATGTTCACTTCCAGAATTTGATAGTGCAGTGGTAACCCTACTTACGAGCATCCCTACTAACGAGTATTCCAGGTAACAAGTCGAGATCTCAGAATATTTTTGTTCCAGGTAACGAGTAAAATTCCAAGTAACGAGTAGCGTAAATTTGTTCAAGTATGCCAAACCGCTAGGGGCGCTGTGGTCATAGCATCCCCTAGATGCTTCCGTAGAAGAAGAGGTCAGTCAATAAAAGTGACCAGTAAAAGTGACGCTGTCCAGTAAAAGTGAAAGTGACGCTAAGGTAGCAAAAGGTAGTGAACAAGAAAGTTAGATAAATTTTACTTTTACTTTTCTTATGATAAGTGTAACCATGCCATACACGTACGCCCATCGTCCTGTCCTCCTTAGCACGTACGCCTACACAAGCACCGTCGGTCTCCCTCTCCTAAGCTAGTTTAAGCTAGTCTAAGACCAGATTACACGAGCGTCGTCGTCGTCTCGTTTATGTTTTAAAAAACCCATATAAACACATTATATAGCATATTAAAGTATACTGTATATTGGCCAGCTGACACGGATTAATCAGAGCAAACCAGCTAACGAGCTCGGCTCCTGCACGGATAAAACTCATAAGTAGGGTTACCACTGTATTTAACTTTAAAAAATATCTATTTTCACAAGTACAGGGGACTTCATCAGCATTGCTTAGATGTTCCTTTGCAAACTTCTGGCACTGAACATTGTAATGAGGATGCAGGAAAGTTTTCCATCTAATGACTTTTCCATGATGGTCATAACAGTTCTCCACCACTCTGGAGTCTTGTAAATATTCCTGAAGGTCTTTTGCAGTCAAATGGGGGTTTTGATTTTGCCTTTCTTGCAATACCACAAATAGTTTTTTGGCTTTATCTCCACTGCTTCCACTATGTAACGTTTCTTAATTATCTTAAAGTGAGGAAGTGTCTACCTTAAGGTGGTATCTTCTTTTAGCCTTTCCTGCTTTGTGAATATAAATAGATAACAATATAATTTTCAGAGTGCTTGGCAGCTGCTTAGATGAGCATGTGACTGCTGATCATTGGGACAAGCTGTGAAGAGTCAGGTAATTTATAAACCTTTCCATAATCTGGTCTTTCATAATGATAATGAATAACTTGTAGCCCTAACAAGCTAATTATGGTCTGAGACCTTGGTAAGAGCTCAAGAGTCTTGAGGTGCCAAAAATTTTACCTAGTGCTCCTTTCCTTTTTTGACTTTAAATTGGACTATGATAATACACAATCCTTCTTTAATTGTTGAAAACAATGGTAATCCTTTATGGATTTTTTTAGATAATTTGACTTTTTATACTACAAACTAATCACAGTAAAATAAATTTTGATTAGGGGTGCCCAAACATTTGCATTCCACTGTAAGAAGCTTAAAATATGATTCAGCGTGTTTGAATGTTCTGCATTTTACCATGCAATGATACAGCTTTACAAAAACACTGATGTTGTGATGAATATGATTTTATAACACACAGTCAATGTGAATTAATCTTCAGAATGAGAACATGAGCACAACACAGATGTGGATCATTGGTTAATATTGTTTCATTTGATTTGTAGCTGCCGCTGAGAGTAGATATTTGATTAGATCCAGGACTGTGGCTGGGTCTCAGAGGTTAAACGAATTTCTAAAAGAGATTACAGACACCAAGAAATAAGTAATGATCTGATTAATAGGTGTGACAGAATGACATTATATTATAATTAAACATTTACTATTCAACAGATGCGTCCTACTTTATGGTAGTTATTATATCACAAGAGACCACACCAACCATGACAAACATTCCTGCAACCAAATATTCAGGTTTTAATTTGTTTTCTGTAACACTTTTTAAAAAAGTATCATAGATATTTAATATTTAATTTTGCTGCCCGACTAACGGAAAACAAACTGAAGATAGTTAATAATGATAATGATTGTTTAAATATATGATAACTAAATAATAAACTAATAATAATAATAATAAACTTATAATAATATTAGTTTATAAATAATAAACTAATAATAATATTGATTTCTTGGTTCTTATTAGTTGATTGATAAAATAATGCTATACAGTGCAACCTTGGTTATCATACAATTCAGTTGTCACCAATTTTTTTCAGAGAAATTTTGTCCCAGTTATCATTCATCCACCCAGTTTTCATCTATGTGCACATGTGACTCGCCAATAATTTCACAAAAAACAAAGCATACACTCATGTGTTTGTCACTCAGGCATGCGTTGATCATTCATTCTGACTTAGTTTCTTGTTCATCAGCATCACCCTGTGCGTTCATCTGAAACAGACCTCTCTGGACACATTTCCATATGCCAAGAAAAGTTTTCAGTAAAGGTAACAGTTGTTACAGGACCGTACTCAAGACTTATAAGTGGAACCAAGCTTGAGAAGCACTCAAATAAAAACAAACAAACTAAAACACATCACAGTAAAGTGATGGCTCACAGCACTACAGCCTCAAAACAGATGTGAAAACAAATAGCGTTACAGCGTTACATTTTTACATCTTGTTAAAATGACGTGAAGAGGTGGATGCATAGAACATGAACAAATCAATAAAAACAATGGGCAATTGCAAGGATTTGAGTTTCTGTCATGACTAGCCAGTCATGTTTCTAGAAGTGAGTTTTGGCAGGGCATGATTGAAGTGCCCTTGAGTGAAGCACCTAATATCCAACTGCTCCCCAGGTGCCACTACTGAAACTCTCTGGGCATGTTTGTGCTTAGTGCCCCATAGTGTGTGGAAATGTTTGTGTGTGTTCCAGCTGGTGAGCTAACAATAGAGTCAAGAAGCCCAGGGCTTGCTGATGTGCATTGGGAATGAAGGCTAGCCAGGGTTTAAACTTTGACAGAGGTTATGGGGGGTCCTTTTGCTCTTATGGCTCTCCTCAATTCGAACCCTGAGGCTAGCCCATCTGCTTCAGTCCTGGAGAACTGCTGCTGTATCATAACCAGAAAAAGTTCATTCTAGCTAATGCTAGAAAAGTGTCAGAACACACTTCCTCTGTATGGGGCTGTGTAGCCACAGACCAGGCAGTGTGCCCATACTGACCCCTGTCTAGTGCTGCAAGTGTCTAAAATGGGCATATGAGCATCAAACAGAACCATGGAGCAACACAGCAAAACTGGTCCAGTCTGATGAATCACATTTTCTGTCACATCATGTGGATGGCTGGGTGTGTGTCCATTCAGGAACAGATGGCACCAGGATGCACTAAGGCAAGCCAACAGAGACATAGTTCATGAATGGTCAGCTGTGTGTGAGGCCTTAATTAGAATCTGGATGTCTTAACTGATAGACTACATGTGAGAAAATTGTGGAAATATATATTTTTTTGTGCAGACAATGTCATTAAATATAAACAAATCAATTGACAAAGCTCATTTTCTAGCTATATTTTACATGTAAATGAAAATAAAACAGTACCACTGAAGACATAACTGCATAATACCTCCAAATTCAGTAAAGGGTGACCTGACGGTCATTTTTGAGTCTTATGATTCAGATCCTACAGTCATGTCAAAAATCTTTAAGAGCAATCTTTCCTGACAGTGTGGGTTCATCCAGGCCTTTGTTATTCCTCTACCATGAAACTAAGCCACTAATCCCATCTGACAGTGCCAGATAGTGGTCTGAAGGCGAGGGGTCAGCTTGCAACTCCAGAACTCTGTTTATAAGCCAGACAGGAGGTTCTGAATTGATTTGTGCCAGAGATGGCAAGACCCCAGTTTCAGAGAGTACGACAACTGTATCAGAGTGGAGATTAACATACTGAGAAGATACAATGTGATGAAACAACATTTTAAAAACATATATTCTCTTTTTCTGATTTATTAGTAAATGAACAGTTTGTTCTGTCTTCAGTTTGGCATTTGTTAGTTTTTTTAGTCTTTGTGCTGTTAGTAGAAATATCTATAAAAAAAATTTATCAGTGTAAATAATAATAATAATAATAATAATAATAATAATAATAATAATAATAATAATAAAAAAATAAATGAAATTGCTAACCTCTTATGTGAAACCTGCTACATTGCTCACTTATTGTTGTAACGAAGCACCAGAATCAACAGGGTTGTGGGAATCCATGTTTCTTTATTAAACTAAAGCTCCACACAGGAGGACATAGACCAAAAAA